>JADRCD010197329.1:7380-21995 GCA_019843815.1 Montemys delectorum | reverse complement strand
GAGTGTGGATGCTGAACTGGAGAACAGCTCACAGACTTAAAGGAGGACAGCAGTTAGCAGTGAGATCTTTGTCCTTGGCTCACTCATGACTCAGGAGGACTTTGTACTTTACTGGGTTGATATCAGTTGCTGCCATGAACCAGGGTCATAAGAAAACTAAGTTACCAGAGGACACTTGCCCATGTTGCTCCTAAAAAGCCCTTGGCTAGGAGGGGGGTGTCAGTCCACTGCACCTTATGCTGATGTTAAATTCTCCTGACCTGAAGTTGTTTTCTACCAAGTCCATATAGACAGTATCCATCATGAACAATAAACACAGGATCTGCTGCCCTAGGTTTGCTCATGTAGATTGTTGAGTGTTCCACATTATTAGCAATGGTACCTTCCCTCTGGTGTGGGATCATGCTTCATCGGAATGCACCTCAAAATGTCAAGGAGTGAGCAATACTCTTGGAATGTGTGTAGGAAGCCCTCAGTTTAAGGTACAGGCCTGTGGGGAATGAAATTTAATTTCTCTTTTGAGAGTCATCTTTGTTTAGTGGCATTGCAAATTCTCATCTGTAGTGTCTGTTGTGTGACACCTTTCCTTACAACCTGTATGTACTTAGGGATGGAGGGGCCCAGTGTATTTGCCCAGTTTCAGGCACTTTCTTTGAGTTACTTATTTCCAGAGCCTAAGAGCTGCTTTGCAGTATATGATGTTTCACTTCCTCTTAGAATGTTTTCCTATTTACCTCCTTTCTAACATCTTGTATGGATTTTGTTGTTGTTGTTTTTCCAACATTTTATTGATTCTCTGGGAGAATCATCCCATCATACACACAAATCACATTTACTTCCCAGTCCTTCCATGTCTGCTTCCCCCTTGTGACCCCCCCCCAAATAGTAAAAAAGAAAATACGATAAAAAATGCAATTGTGCTATTTGTATAGTCAGGGGAGTGGGGACAGACTCTCGGTGGCCTGTCCTTTAAACAGAACTGGGTTCTTCCCCTCCCACATCCCTGCCAGAGGCCATCAATTGTGGAAAAATACTCTCCAGGATCCCCATAATATTTCTTAAGAGTTCTCTCCAGTAGCTTCCTGTCTGGGCTATTGCTTCTTCTCCCTCTCAACTGTGTGTCTGCAGGCATCGATATCACAGCAAATAAAGCCTCCTTGCTCTCTTTACAGGAGCAGGGAACACTGGCCTCCACATGGTTTCTGGCAAAATTACAGACCATGAACATGGCCCCTGCTGCAGGATTACCACAAACCTAGACAAGGCTCTCAGAAACTGCCCAGACCACAGACATCAACATGGCCTCAGGTGGCAGTATAGGCCACTCACATCAACATGGTCCCTGGCTACAACATGGCCCTCGAAAACCAATATGGCATCAGGCTGCAGCACATACCATGTGGACCTGGCTGAAGTAGGACCATGGGCCTAGATATGGTCCTCTGTGGCAGCAAGGATCTGATGTCACCGTAGCCTCAGGTGGCAGCTCAGGCTACTCACATCAACATGTCTACAGAAGCAACAGCACAGTCTATGGACATGGCTTCAGGATGCAGCGCAGACCACAGACATCTGCATGGCCTTGGTGATAACTTGTGCCACAGATATCAACATGGCTCCCTGGTAGGGTAGCGTGTAGTCTAGCTGGCTGTTCTATACCTGACCCACCCAGTGGGAACATCCTGTACCTTACAAGCTTCCCTCTATCTTGGAAAACTTTAATCTGCTATGCAACATAGCATAAATCTTCTGACGGAGACCCCTTAATGCCCTGGTAGACAAGGAGGGCCAGTGACATGTTCATAGAGCAGATGACACACATGGCATCCAAAGCTAACCCTGAGGTTACCAACCGTGTTGTCTGCTGCTAACAAGAAGGATAAATTCTATGTGCTCATAGGCAAGCAGGCCTATTCAGGGGTCCTGATGTGTAACTTACTATGAAAGTTAGACAGCCCCAAAATAGGGCAAGCTATTGGTCAGGAGGGCATGGAGCAAGCCTGTATGAAGCCAATGACTGTGTATCAATCTGAATTTGTGAGTTATTTACCCTCTATTTCATCAGCACACTCTTATTTTCCCTTTATCCCTCTAAGTACAGCAGTTTTGGAGCCAAATAACCCAGAGGAAGCTGATTTTCGAATAGATTTACATCCAGAGTGGTTGGCAGCTAGGCATTTGGTAGTCTATAGAAACTTTCAGATTGCGCTCCATTTATTTGGCCTCAAGACATAAATGATTAGGTTGATAAACTCAAGATGATGGTCTACAGAGGGATTCTGTTAAGACTATCTTTTGCTTGTCCAGGAAGAAAGTTTGGTGTTGAATAGCAAGAAAAAAAGAGAAGCATGTGGCGCTACCCCTACCCCCAAGCTGTGATGGAGGGAAAGGTTAGGAATCCTGGCAGGAAAGCTAAGTGAACAGTATTCTAGGAGAAAGAGCTACCTTGGACAGGCCAACGGCTCATCTTGACTTGAGATGTCAGGGATGGTGGAGGAAGTTCTGGCCAAATGAAGCCTGCCACATAAAGGGACATAACTTGACAGAGGCAAAACTCCAGGCTAGGAAGGTATGCCATGGCTTCTCCTATGGCCTACTGGCAGGCAGTGCCAGGGCTTGGGCACTGAGGGGTGATTGAGCCTGTTACTATAACAGAAGCGACGGTCAGCTCTTCTCAGTCCATACAGAGGAAGCAGCTAATATTTGCTCCTGGTTACTAGTTTACACAACTTATTCCACTTAAAATGGTAATATGAAGTGTATTTTGAAAAAGTAAAGGAATTTAAGTGTGTTTGCAGTGAAGTAATAACTGAGGAGACAGATGTAGACACCCAGACTTCGACTGATACAATGTTTCAGACATGGAAACCCAGACTTCAACTGATACAATGTTTCATTAGTGCTTGCATCAAAACATCAGAGGTTACCTCCCGAATAAGTTCATGCTTCCATTTATCAGGTAAAATAAATTAAAAAGATGGATGCTGTGGTTGGCTGTCCTTGGATCTGTGTTTGTATGACATGAGCCTTTCCATACTCACTGTGTATTTGTCGACTTGTGTGTACCATTTCTGTTTGTACCTTATCTTTAGACACAATGTAGTTTTTGTCATCTCACAGAAGGAGTCTCCTTAAGTTTGGACCCTTGTGGAAGATTTTGTAGACCTGTCCTAGGCGGCCTTCATGTGCTCTAGTGTGGTGAGCATATGGTCCTTGTAGGGGTTTCAGTGAAGATGTCCATCCTAAGCTCCTGTATTTGAATACATCCTCCCAAACTGGGTGCTGTTAGGAGAGGTTTAGGAGGTGTGGCCTTGCTGGAAGAAGTATGTCACAGGGGTGGGCTTTCAGAACCCAAATCGTCTCTTCTTCCCAGGTTGCTTCCTTTGCCTCATGTTTAAAGTAGAAGCTGGGAACCCTCCACCTTCCTCTCTGACGGCAATGCCTGCTGGTTGCTGCCATGACTCTACACCATGACAGACTCTTTTCCCTCTGGTCCCATGAACCAAAACAGAACCTTTATTCAAGTAATTGCCTTGGTCCTAGCATTTTAACACAACAGCAGAAAAATGACTAACAGTCCCTTTGTGCAAAGGATTGTGCCCAGGTCTGGTGAATTGACAGAGTGGGCAGCATGGTAGTCATTGCACCTGTGTACCCAGTCACAGGGCTGCTAAGAAGCAGAGGACAGGTGACTCCCATGGGCCAGAGCAGTGAGACGGAGGCTCTTAAGTCCCTCCTGTTCTAACAGTAAAGATCTGTGATTTCTGTTACATCTCTCCCTGTAAAGCTGCGTTGACATGGAAATCACTTCTGCAGCTCCTATTTTCTAGACATTTTATACGTCCATGTAAAGACCTTCATTTAATTAGAAAAGAATCAAAAAGCCAATCAATTATGGAAATGAACACATCTTACTATGCTACCAGGACCCATAGTATGACCACCAAACACTGCCTCAGTCCCACATGGCCCCAACATTTCTCCTCAATGTAGGCTTCTTAAGATTTCCTTAAAATAAAATCAATCAGAAGGCATCGATTTAAGTTGGGGTTAATGAGCAAACTGATCAATTACGGAAATGAAAACATTTCTAATGCATTTTGTGGATAAAAGCAAAAGCAACATGAACAGCTATCTGCATACTTTCATCTCGAGGTCACTTTACTTTGTAATGAAATGTGGTGAAGTCATACGCCTGTGATCCACAGAACTCCATCTTCCCAGCTAGCCCTTCAAGAGGAGATTAAAGAAGTCAGGAGTTAAAAACTGTGCTTTTCTCATTAGGGCTTGTTTAAGGGATTAAAAGTCTTACAGGGAGAATAAACACCCTAAAAATGACAGAACTCTCTAGGCTGTGCATCCCCAGCTCCTTTCTTGTCATTTGTATCAGACAACAGGCAAAGCCCTTCATCTCGACTTCCATGTGCTCTGCTTTGAAGATAGAGTGTATCACAAATGGACTCTCGGATTCCTAGAGACAGCTTGCTTTGGTACAAGTTGGGACATCGTGGCTTTCCTCTAGCTACCACTGGGGCCACTGGGGTGGGCAAAAAAGATAGCTTTTGAGGGACACTGGATTCAGCTAAGACTTAATGCTACTTCCTATTCCATGTTTTCTCACCCCCGTCCCTCTTTATGGGATGTCTAAGACTTAAACAAACCAGCACTGTGGACTCTTTGATTGTCAGTGGCTGCTGCTCTTGTGGGTGGTGTCTGCATTTTGTTTGCCCTTCTCAGTCCACTCTGTGTTTCCAGCCCAGGACAGTCTATAGTGTTGGGACTTCTCAGATGCTAACTGTAAGGATTAGCAGGTGAGCTGAGATTCTAAGGGCCAAAGCTTGATGTGGCAAGGCTTGTTTCCACAGCCTGTTGATTGTACTTGCAAAACCATCCTGTGGTGTTTCTGCCTAGGATATAGCAGAAGGCAAGGCCCAATCTTCTCTTTCTGATGACTTTCTTCTCTTGGTGATATCTACAGTTTTCTGAGCCTCTCAGGCTGCCATGCAAAGAGACAGAGAGACACCACCCAATTCCTACTCCAGATGGATTTTTCTTAAGAGATTATTGTGGGCAAGGGCAAAATGTAGTCACCATGGATGCAGGTTGATGGGTGACAGCTCTCAGTAGGACTTCAGGATCCAACAGGGTGCGGTGATCAACTGTGGTGCTTTCTCACAGGACAGAGCCACAGCCCATGTGGAATATACAGCTCCTGTAAGCTTTCTGCGGCGGGGCATGATGGCCTTTGGAGTGCTGAGAACTTAAGGTGGTGTGGGTGTTGTGGTTTGAATGAGAATGAGAAATGTCCCTCATAGTCTTATACATTTGAATACCTGATCCCCAATAGCTGGCACTATTTGGGAAGGCTTTTGACATATTTAAGAAGTAGAGTTTGCTGGAGGAAGTCCCTGGGGGGTGGGTACTCCTTGTTATCCCTCTCTGCTTCCTGTGTTCAGAGGAAATGTGATCACTCTGCATTCATAAGTTAGGCCGGCCTCACATTCCTGCTGCTATGCCTTCTTGCCACGATGGGTTGCTTCTAGCTGGGACTTGAGCAGAGTCAACACTCCCTCCCCCTAGGCCCCCTCACTGGCTTTTGTTAGGGTAGTCTATCACAGCAACGGAAAAATAACTGGTATAGCAAGGAGTCAGGAGAAATTTCATTTTGTATTTCCTCAGCAACTGGATTACTAACACCCAGATACCCACAGACAGACAGACAGACAGACAGACAGATACACACACACACACACACACACACACACACACACACACATACAGAGGCTCTCTCTCTTTTTCTCATTATCAACCAGGCTGCTGCATTTAACTTTATTTTACTCCTGTGGTAGACTCATGTTCTTTCTGGTGTCTTGTGCCTGGGGAATATACCCTGCCCACAGTAGGCTGATAGCTACTGGCTGCTCTGTGTCACTGAGGTAGAGCAGGTTCCAACACTGCAATATGTGATGGTGCTCCTGCCTTCATGTAACTCGGATAGCTTCTCAGGCAGTTTGAATTCACAAATACAGAGCAAGCACCTCATTTACCAAGCTCGCCAACCCACGACACCGCACATCTTCACATGAAGCCTGCAAGTTGGAGACATTTAGTTTCTTACATATTAGACATCATCGACTAGGACGTGGAATAATCTCGTGCTTAATTTATGCTCTTAATGTTGCTTTAGATTCTAAATGCACTTTGCACCCTTGTGGGGTGTTCCCTGAGACCAGGAAAATTGCCTGCTCTCAATTCTCTGAAAATGAAATCTCTTCCGAACGAGTTGAGAAATACCTTCATTAGCGCTTCCCAGTTTGTCTCTGCTCCGCTCGGAATTCAGCAGTGTAATGCTTCCGAGGATGCTCTTTCTCAGCATCTGAATAGAGGCATGCTGGAATCTGATTCTCATTTCTCCACAAATGGCCTGATGACAGGGTGAGTGTGAGCAGTAACAAGCGGCACCATTAAAGGCAGCAAACGGCACCACTGATGTAACAAGTGGCACCACTGACAATAAGCGGCACCATTGACCTAACAAACAGCACCATCGAAGTTTTAAGCAGCACCATTAACAAAGCAAGCAGCACCACTGATGTAACAAGCAACACCAGTGATGTAGCAAGTGGTATTACTGATGTAGCAAGCAGCACCATTGATGATGTAGCAAGCAGCACCATTGATGTAGCAAGCAGCACCACTGATGTAGCAAGCAGCACCATTGATGTAGCAAGCAGCACCACTGATGTAACAAGCTGTGCCACTGATGTAGCAAGCAGCACTAATAATGGTCTCAGATGCCTGCCTTTAATAACCGTGTTAATGGCCATCCAAACCACAGCCCAGAAGGCAATGGGAGAAGCAAGGTGCTTGGGTGTCCACACTGGAGCTCCGGTCCCTGTTTCTGTGTTCTGCCACCTCCTAAAACACCTCAAGTAGAAGTAAGGCCTATCAGATAGTTTTGCCACAACAGACTCTAGTCGGTTGATAAAGGAACAAGGAGAAACCTGCTTACTAGAGTTTTTCTACCAGAAATATCTGTTATTACACAGCAAATGTTATATAAGACTAGTCACATCCCTGAAATACTGTATCTTGAAGTCCCGTGGCTTCTGGAAGGAGATGATGATTTTATTGTCTGTCATTTAAATCTTCTTCTCTTTGTTTCTATGATATTTTAATATATAATCCTTTTTTAAATATATAAACTTGGAGAAAATAGGTCTGTTTTTAAGGCTCTGAGCTTTTGCCTTTGCAATTTTGTTGTGAAGTCTACTTCGGTATTACACTAACATTTCCATTTATTCTGTCTGAAGTTGAAGTAGGATATGTTCTGTCTTGAAGTGTCACGTTTGGCAATAGCAGATGCTGTATCTTATTTAAATTTTATATTTGTTTCTTTATATTTATATTCTATGATTGGTGAAATAGGTGTATCAAGAGTTAAATGAGTGGTAAGGGTGGCTGAGATCACTGAAAGTGACAATGGGGTTGGGTGAAAGCAAGGAGAGGCTCAGGAGTTCAAGGTCATACTCAGCTATATAGCAAGTTGCTAAGTTGGAGGCCCTGTGGACTACATGAGCCCCTGTCTCAAGGAAGCAAAAATTGGGGCTTGAGAGATGTATTGCAGTTAAGAGTGTGTACTGATTTTGCAGAGGACCCAAGTTCAGTTCCCAGCATCCATACAGGGTGATACACAATCACTTGTAACTTCATATCCATGGTGTCTAATGAGGTTGAGTTGTAATCCCCTTTTAGCATGAAGTGATACTGAATTTTGCCACAAATTGTAGCTCAACATCCTGGATAAACATAGATTTAAAAATCCTCAATAAAGTACTTACAAACTGAGTCGAGGGACACATTACAAATAATATATACTGATTCTGTTGGTCTTATTCCAGGGATAAAAAGACAGTTCAGAATACACAAATGGACTAGAACACATAGATAGGACCAGGGATCTTGCCATGAAATGTTCCTCTTCTGCTTCTTCTTCAGTCTCCTCTTCTGAACTGACTTCTCACTGTAGAGATGCTTTATTCCCTTTGAAATATGTGGTTGGAACCTCAAGTTTCTAGATCCTCTCAGGACACCTGAAAATGAACAGTGAAGTAGTTCCTATGGGATAATGGTCCTCATTTCCGATCAGATTACTGAGTTAACTACTTGGGGAATTATCTCTCAAAATTTCCATTTCCTCATCTCTATAGTAGAGACCAAGGTGGTGTGTTCAGAGGAGGGGGATGTGGCTTAGGAGTTAGGTGGCTCTGCCACATCTGTGCTTACTGCTGTACTGTTCATGAAAGCCTAGCCTGGGGTCTATGTTGGTGTCTACTGAACTGAGGAAGGCGTGAGAGCAGTGTGATACACACACCCAGCAGATCATTACTTGGCCACCTAGAAGAGTTAAATCACGGCAAACTGTAAGCTGCAGGAAAAATGAAAGGCTTGATCATCACGAGTCCTCAATAACCCTCACCCAGTGTCATATTAAATGGGAGGAAAAAACCAAAATACTTTCTCTAAAAATCATGAATATTGTAAGGGTCCCTCTCTTATTCAATTTAGTGCTTAAAATTTATGCCAAAGCAATAAGGCAAGAGAAATAAAAGGAATACTTTGGAGACCCACTGAAAACAATTTAAGCAAATAGAATAATACCAAACCATCTACTAATGCCTTGCCATCTACTAATTATAGACTCACTGAGAAATAAAACAAGAGGAAAGTCTTACTCAATGTAGCCTAAGATAGTACAATGCTACAAAGTGAACCTCATCAAAGAGATAAAAGATACTGAGGGAAAAAATGGGAAAAGACAGAAGTGGGTGGGAAGAGCTCCCATGTGTGCACATAAGTAGGACTAATATTCTTAAAATGGTCACATCACTGAAAGCTACCTTCAGATGCCATGCAGCCTTTGTCAAAATCACAATTGCATTCTTTGCAGAATTGAAAAAAACAATTTTAGAGTTTGTATTGAAACCTGAAAGACCCACAGGAGAGAAAACAGGCCTGAGGAACGGAGCATCACAAGGGGTACACAGTACCTGACTCAGAGTACAGAATGCACTATCTCAACAAAACCAGCACAGCATTGGCATGGGATCACACATAGGCACTATGATGGAGAACCCGGGAAGAAAACCCACACAGCAGCACCTATTGGATTCTTAGCAAGGATGCCACGAGCATACATTGGAGTACAGGGAGCCTTTGTAGCAGGTGGTGTTGGAAGGCTGGGGAGCCACATGCAGAAGACTGAGTGAGATGCCCAGCCATCATGCTATCCCAAGTAAACTCAAAGTGGATGGAGGAGTGCTGCAGCATTTTCTCTGTCCAATCACATTAGGGCAGTGACAGGCCTGTGATTGGACAGGAATGGAGCTAGAGTTGGAGGTGGAGCTAGAGTTGGAGGAGGAGACAGGTCAGAGAGATAGGAGAAGGATCTTCATCATGGAGTCAGAGGATGATGAGGAGTCAGACCCTTCGTAGTTAGACAACCAAGCAAAGGTTTTTACAAAATAGATTAATTGGGTTAGAATATTGTCTTTATTATTTGGTTCTGAAACTATTGTATTGGCAAATTGTAAATTGTGATTTTATTATTTTATAAACCTGATTAGATATTACAGCCTTAAGAGTCATGCATTACCTACCGAGTACTAGGCACTAGCTAGATGAATGGTTGTGGGGGTGTATAAGGCATTGCATGTGAGCGAGATGTTGCAGCTTGCTGGGAGAAAATAGCAAGAACCCTCCAGAACTTAGTGTTGAGTCTGGATGGTACCGGCACAAGAACGTGGCACGGTGGGAAAGGGAGTTTGCGAGTGGATTCATTTTTTTTTAATAATTCCCACAACAGAGGGGCTTGATGTAAAGACCTAGACTTCGACATGACCCTAGGAAGCAAGGGAACACTCTAAGACCCAGCCAGATGCTATGATACATATTTCTTTAAAGGCTCCAATAATCCCAGAAAGTAAAAGCAAGAATTAAAAAAACAGGATAAAATCAAAAAGTTCCTACATAGCAAACAAAACAGTTATCAAAGTGCAGAGGCACCTTATAGATGGGAGAAAAATCTTTCCCAGGGTTTACTTTTCTGATGCAATTAATATCCAGAGTACAATGGAAGAGTGCATTCTATTGTAGTAATCTAACCAATAAATAGGTAAATGAAACCATCAGATACTTGTGAAAACAAGAGCAAATAGCCAACTATTATATATAAAATGTTGAATATCTTCTTCAGGATAACACAAATAAAAGCCATTCAATATTAATAATGATATTTAATGATACTGGAGTCAAAATGCAGGCTATCACAAAAAACCAAAATGAAAACCAAAACCAAAAAGAATCGTTGAGGATTTGGACTGGAGAGAACTCCCGTGTCAGTACGAGAGTGTATAGTAACACAGGAGTGAAAAACAGAATTGGGAAAACGAGAAGTTAGAAACAATGTGACTCAGCCACCAGCTAGAGGTTCATGCTCTAAGAAGGCTGGACATTCCACTGCATTCGTTGTCATGGTGGATGGATTCACAAGTCACATGCTGGACTATTCACAAGAGCCCTATCATGGGGTCTGTGTAGGTGTCCACCAAACTGAGGGAGGGGCAAGAAAAAAATGTGAAGCACACACTCATTGGATAACTATGCAGCCTTCTAGAAAAATAAAATCATGTCATCAGCAAGAAAAAGGGTAGGGTTGGTTGCCATGTTATGTAAAGCAAACCAGACTCAGGAAGGCAAGTGTTACGTGGAACCTCTGAGAAAAGAGATGGGGTGGAAACAGGCAGAGATGATCAAAGTACGCTGTATGCATGTATGCAAATGTCCCAACAAAATGGTTATGGTTTAATCAGTCTAGTGGAGAGGCTGGGGAGGTAGATCAATGGGTAGAGAGCACTTGCCTAGCATGTGTGAACACCCAAGTTTGAGCCCAGCACTGCATAAACGGTACGTGTTTACATTATGAGCAGTAGGTGAAGGGAGAGAGTTCAGAAGTTTAAGGTCATCCTTAGCTACATGGTACATTGGAGGCTAGCCTAGGCTACATGAAACATTAAGGGAAAAAATCAGCTGAATGAAGGGTCAGACAAGGGCTCCCATGAGGAGGCCAATGAGGATAAGCCCATGGAGCATGGGATTTTTATGGGCATCAGGTTTTGCAGAATTACATTTTAAAGACTTGTTCAAAGGAAAAGGCCCCCAGATCTCGTGTTAATATCTTGAACGGTACCTAGTGCAGATTTTAACAATTTAGGAATGTTTCTCGAGGGCTATGGATGAAGAGACATGCTTGAATGATTTCTCTAAAATTACTCCTTTATCGGAGCTTTATGATCTCTCTGGGAAGAGCAGGTTTATAATGCTGGCTTTTCTGTGCTTGCTTTGTCTGTTTGATATGGACGGAATGGGTTTCCACACAGCACTTAACGACCTCCTTTAGCTAAAGGGCCCACTTATCCAAGGGTGTTATCTTTTTTTTTATTTATTTTTTATTTTTTATTAGATATTTTCTTTATTTACATGTAAATTTCTCCTTTCCCAGTTTCCCCTCCAAAAAACAAACAAACAAACAAACAAAAACAACAAGAACAAACCCCTGTTGCCTCTCCCCTCCCCATGCCTGCCACCTCACCCTCTCCCACTTATTGGCCCTGGCATTCCCCTACACTGGGGCACAGAACCTTCACAAGGCCGAGGTCCTTTCCTCCTATTGATGATTGAATTTGCGATCCTCTACTATACACATGCTGCCAGAACATTCAGTCCCACCATGTATAGTCCTTGATTGGTGGTTGGGTCCCTGGAGCTCTGAGGGTACTAGTTAGTTCATATTGTTGTTTGTCAAGGGTGTTATCTTTAAAATATATTTTCATTTTAAGGCGTGTGTGTGTGTGTGTGTGTGTGTGTGTGTGTGTAGGTGTGCGTGCTTGTGCGTGTATGACTAAAGGTGCCCTCAGAAGCCATAATGACAGATCCCTCTGAATTGGCATTACTGTCAGTTGTGAACTGCCTGGCATGGTTGCTAGGAACCAAACTTGGATAGCTTGTGAGAGCAGAAGGCACTCTAACCACTGAGGCCTCTCCCCCTTCCCCCCTGCTTTGGAGGGATACTGAGTGTGGCCTTGGAGGCCCACTGACACTGCCCCATTTTGGGATAGCTCTAGGAGATGGTTTACCTGGGGCTAATTCTTTTGCTCTGGTGACATTCCTTACCTGTCACCTGCCAATTTCTATCCCATAATTTTAACATTGAGTATATGGGTTTAGTATTTAAAATGCTTATCATATCGCCTTGCTATGACATGAAAATATTATTATTACTAGGTATTCGGGGTGCATTGTGAGTTGTGATTGTTGAGATATGGTTCCATGTGGACTACTAGAGTGTCTGGACATTTGCAGCTTGTGTATTGATAGCATTTTGTTCTAAATTATTCCATCTGGTACTAGGAATAGCTATGAGAAATAAAGAGACCGCCTACTTCTGTTGTGTAGGGTAGGTGATGATCATGATAAACCCAACTCAGATACCTTGTAAGAGCAGAAGGCACTCTAACCACCACGAGCAATCTTCTCTTCCCCCTCCCCCAGCTGGTTTCCCCCTCCTCCCCTGCTTTGCAGGGGTACTGAATGTGGCCTTGGAGGCGCACTGACATTTGCCCCATTTCACTCCGGGATGGTGAAGATCATGTCTTTCACTAAAGCCAAGGTAAATGGGCCTGCTGAGCTCATGGAATATTGGGGCACTAGAGCTTGGGGCTATACAGCCAAATGGTCCACACTGGTCCTCTGTGCATTGTCTTGTGGGAATCATGGCTTGAGGAGCCAGGAGGACACTGACATCCCTGATACTATCCTCCTGTGAAGAGTGATGGTAGGTTTTGTCTGACCAGGATGTCTCTGGCTGGCTTCTGTGTGCTTGAGTGGAATCCCTTCTCCTCAGAATTCTTGCTAGCAACTTATAAAATGAGGTGTTTTTCAGGTAGAATGAATTAGGGTAAAAAATTACCCGTGGTTGACATTTCTGTACAGAAATACACTTTAACAAGTAAGAGCTAGCATGTCGCTCTACGGCATCGGCTTTGTCCTCCTAGCCTGTAACAGCTGCTCTGTGTGCATCACATAAATGCTGTGTTATTGTAATGAGCTGATGCCATAACTCCTTGAACACCCAGCAGAGGAAGTAAACAAGAGGTTCCTGTTTCTATTCTAGAAGGCTTCCCAGTAAGTGAAATTACACGTGTGTATTTATTAATACACTGCGACTCATTCAGTACATGACATATGAGGTGTGTATATACGGCCTGTATTATATCACTGGATTTCATTATTATAATATGTGTCCATCTTTAAAAAGTCCCATAAGTAGCCAGAACACAGAACCACAGCGAGGTCTTATGAGGCCATGATGTGCCAAGGGGCTGTTAATGCAGCATGGTGTGTTTCAGCTGTGGTCCACTAGGATACAGAGTGGCTGACACAAAATAGCGCGGACATAAAATAGCCAATTAGTGAGAGTTGGGGGTAGGCTCCTGAAAGGACTTGAGTGGGCAGGATGCTGCCTGGAGTCTCCTTCCTCCGCCTGAATAGTTCCTTTTATTTTCCTGTTTTGTTTGTTTGTTTGTTTGTTTGTTTAGATTTCATATATGAGAGAAAATGTGTGATACTTGTGTTCTGAGCCTGCTTTTCTATTTCCCCCCATTTTCCTGCGAACGGTAGGATTTTATTCACTTTATTGCTGAATGTAACTCCACTGTGGATGTATACTACATTTATCTTTATCCATTTATTTGTGATGGAGATGTAAGCTGGTTCCATTTCTTGGCTACTGATAATAATACATTGATAAACATGGATGTGCAAGTATCTCTGTGGTGTATCCTGATTAGAATCTTTTGGGTACATACAAAGAAAAGGTATATAGCTGGGTGATATGGTAGCTCTATTTTATTCTTTTTGAGGTAACACTCTACTAATTTCCACAGTGGCTGCTCTTGCTTGCACACCCACCTTTGAATGTTTAGGATGCCTTTTGAAAATAAGTTTTTGAAGGGCAGCCCTGTGCTCTCTTGGTAAGCATTTTACTAATTGCCCTAAGGACAGAGCCGTAAGCATGATCCTTGCTCTCACAGACTTGAGCATTCAGGCAATTGGGCTAAGGAAAAGCATGAAGAAACACTCACGACACCAGTTTTTCCTGGTTCCCAAACTGACAGAACAATTTAGCTGTCATTAAGAGGGTCAGCTGACGAGCAGTGAGCTCTGAACCCATGGCTCGCTCACTCTCTCTCCTTTTTTTTTTTTTTTTTCCTGTGACAGGGTTTCTCTGTACAGTTCTGGCTGTCCTGGAATCACTCTGTAGGCCAGGCTGGCCTCAAACTCAGAAATCTGTCTGTCTCTGCCTCCCAAGTGCTGGGACTAAAGGCATGCGCCACCACTACCTGGCTCTCTCTTTCTTTGGATATGCTGGTGCCACAGAAGCTCAGAGTAGGAGGAAGATGAATACAGGTTTTTGAGAAGGCTTTTCCCTGGGCTGGGTGCAGTGTCTAGGAGAGAGAGAGAGAGAGAGAGAGAGAGAGAGAGAGAGAGAGAGAGAG
>JADRCD010197326.1:5871-32878 GCA_019843815.1 Montemys delectorum | reverse complement strand
CTCCTCCTCCTCCTCCTCCTCCTCCTCCTCCTCCTCCTCCTCCTTCTTCTCCTTCTCCTTTTCTCCTTCTTCGTTTATTATTATTATTATTATTATTATTATTATTATTATTATTATTATATGTGTGTGTGTGTGTGTGTGTGTGTGTGTGTGTGTGTATGTGTGGCATGTTTGAAAGAGAAGGGGTGGGAAGAAACCATATAAAGTTGGGTGGGTACAGAGGTGGAGAGGATCTGAAAAAAGTTGCAAAATATGCTCTATACGGCAAAACAAATCAAAACACACTAGCAGCTAAAGCCTGCTCCTTGTGCTCAGAATGTGTGGGCCTATAGCAAGCATTGTTCCTATCAAGGAGTTACTTAACCAGTGTGTGCGTAGATTTCTGGCTATAAAATTAAGGACAATGATGGTGGCCACCTCACAGGGTTGTCACTAATGTAACAGATAACTATGCATTAAGTTTTGCTAAGAAGTAATGTCAGGCACCATGTCCTCACTAATTGCTAGGCACTGTACCAGCATAGAAGCAGTGGACCTAGCATTGTAGGAGAAGATGAGGGACTGATGGATAGGATGCAGAAGGGGTTGCTCTGAAGGGACCATTTGTATTGAGTTCTCAAAGATGAAAACTCCATCTGGTAGAAGAAATCTGGATGAAACTCAATGAACTGGGAGCACAAGTTCTCATCTGTGGGTCCAGGTAGAGGCAATGGAGGAAAACCCTGCTGAGAGAAGACTGGGAAAGATATCTGGAAAGTGGTTAAAACAAGGCTTAAAGAATTTAGATTTTCTTACCCCACAATGAATGTGGAGGTAAGAAAGGAAAGTGTGAGAGATTTTGAGGATGGCAGTTATGTTCAAAGGTTTTTGCTGTTGATAATTATTGTTAGTAGCCATGGGGACCAAACACAGCTAGAGTTAGAGAGCCCAAGAGTTAGAACACCCTGTCTGAAACTTCAATTTCTTATACAGTTGTGAGAAAATAGGGCAGTTGGGGTAAATAAAGGTGGACATAGTAAATAAAGAGACAGGATGAATGTTTCCAAAGTAAAATCGATAAGAGTTTCAGTACCTCTGCTGACTCCTCTAGCTACAAAGTTCACATTTCCCAACATAGCTAAGTACACTGCTCGCTTGAAGAGCAGCTAATACGCGGCCTCTGTGGGAGTATATCATACACAGTGTGTGAAATCACACACTAGCTAGGCAAACAGGAATGCGGGCTTTTGTGTTAGCTCTTTGGAGAAGCTTGGGACTAAATACGCAGAACAGTCCAAAGCAAATATTAACGCGGGCAATGTTAGGTGCCTGGGTTTCTAAATAAAAAACGTTAATGTAAAGTGCTTTAACCCCTTCAACCCCTGTTTATTGTGTGCTTCAGATTGTGGAAGTAGAAAAACTAAAAGGGAGAATTTAAATATTTCCCTCTCTGTTTTGAGTTTTGTGTTTACTAGTTGGAGCTTTTGACCAAGGGGCTAAAATTGAAATGGACCAAAAGCCCTAGAATTTTGTACTTGTAATTTGTAGTTATTTTTCTTCCTTTCTAGAAATTTCTGAATTAATTAAAGCCTCCAGAGTGTTTTGAAAACACATCTGTTTGAATGGAGGACACTGCAATCTCTGGTGTCAAGTGTAAAGACCTTGCAGTAGTGTGGCATCTGTACCAGTTCAAGGTGTCATGTGACCAAGACAGTTGCCAATGACAACTGTTGCCAGCTTCACTTGCATAAAATCTTCAAGTAGAACACGATGCAGAGTGCGTTTCCTGAATGGAAAGCATGGAATGGCTTATTTTTATATCTTTAAAAATGTCTTTGGAATGTTCCTGGTAACTAAGGCTTAGCAGTCTAGTCTGTTCTTGTGTCTCTGTCCAAGCTGTACAAAAGGGTAATTGAGTAAACTGTGCTCTGGTCTGCCTGGAAGTCAATCCATCTGTCTAACCTGCAGCTGCCTGACTGATGGCCTTTCTTCTATTCACCCCTCAGTGACTTTGGTATTTTCTCCTCAAATGCTCTGTCTTTGAGAAGTGATTTCCCGAAGCATAGCATCAAGCATTCAGGATGGCAGACTCTGACAAAAGTGTGTATATTCCTTTTTGAAATGTATGTCACTGAGGTTGAATAACAGATAACATATGCAGGGGTTAGAAGCACTCCTTGCCCTTTTAGAGGACCACGGTTCCAGTCCCAGTGCTTTCACGGTGGCTCCCAACTGTCCAGAACTTTAGCTCCAGGGATCCAACAGCCTCTGCTGGCTTCAATTGGTGGCATGCATGCACAAGAATGAACACACACACACACACACACACACACACACACACACACACCTACACTTCTGTAACACAGACATACATGCAGGCAAAACCTGCACACATAAAACCAGAAATAAATCTTTCAAGCAACACAATAGGAAATATCAGTTGTTAGCCTACAGTTGAGAGAACACCAGCATAAGAGACCAAACAATCAAGGTTTTATTATTAAATGCTTGCTTTCTGGCAACACAGCTAACTTTTGGTTAACAAAACGAAAAGCCTAAATGTTCTCAGATTCACACTCCCCACTATGAAGAAAGTAAAGGGTCAATTTTGTTGAGATCTGCCACTTCATTGCTTTCATAACTCGGCAGACAAATGCTTAAAGAGGACAGTACATCACACTTCTTAATTTACCATAGGAGTTTCCTATTAACAGCTTAGTAATGCTGCTGAAAGCACTTTGGCTTAAATTCCTGACTGGCTGTATTTAATACATACATACATACATACATACATACATACATACATACACACACACATATAAACACCTGAAAATAAAAATATAAATTTATAAGCAAAATAGAGTATATATTCCATTTTGTTTAGTTATTTTTAGTGTGTGTCTGTTGAGTGCTATTGTGTGATAGTTCAACTAGCAGAATTCAATTCTATTCTTCTATCATATGGGTCCTATGGAACAAACTTAGCTGGTCAAGCTTGGCAGCGAGAGCACTTACCTGCTGAGACATCTCACTGGCCCTGACTGTGTATCTGTTGACAAGCATTTGTAGCTATGGATTTTGCTTCCTTCAGATTGATTATCACAATCTCTTACACATTATTAAACATTTTATTCCACTGCTGAAGCATAGCACATGGTTTGGATGCTAGCAAGCCCTATGGTTTTCAGCAAGCCCTATGGTTTTCAGCAAGCCCTATGGTTTTCAGCAAGCCCTATGGTTGCTTTCAGCTTTTTGGATTGTCTTGTGAGGGTAAAACCAAGTTGGAGAAAACCCTGACACAAGCAGAAGGCCATTTGGTCTTAAATGCAATGAGATGAATTTTTTATCTTAGTAGCTTTCACTAGGGACACAGAAATTTCACTTCACACTTCAAAACTACACCAAATATTTAATTATTTGGGGGAATGTAGATATAATCTCCAGAGTATTTATAATGTAGCCCATCTTTTGTGTAACTTGCATTGTAGTTCTTTAAGGGGCAAGCATTTTGGCAGGCTAGAGATTACATGCTTTCCTGACATCAGGTCAAGCTGCAATACAGTGAGGATGTTTCCAAGTGCACAGTTTCTTCAACCAATATTATGTGGGCTGGAAAGGAGTTTACCTTGATAGCCCAGTCATTTCCACCAGTGTGTACTGGGCTACAGATGTGGGACAACCTTGGATACGATCAAAGAGAGTAAATCTGTTCACTGATGTTCTGAGCAGCCCACCCAAGCAGGATTTTAGAATTGCTATGCTGTTTCTGACCCCATTTCTTAATATTTTCTCTCATAGTTCCTGCTAGGTGTCAGTCACTCTGGCTATTGACATCCACTAACATCTGCACAGCAGTTCAGAGCCTACAAAGCACTTTTCTATATATCTCTGCAGTCTGTTCCCTCATAGTCCCTTTCCAATTTGCCACTAAAGTGCCAGGCCTTTGAAAACAATATAATCAAACATAAAAGAGAGGCTATTTAAAGAGCAAACAGAAGCCTAGTGAGAGGCCCCAGGAGCTTCTTCAGAACAAGGCTTAGTTCATGAACATTAGCATTTATTTTGGCTACTCAGACATTTGTGTTTCCCAAGGACTCTTGGCTGTGCCTGGAATGGGTGAGGTTGGTAGATAAGAAAATGCTGGTTTTATTAAATATTTTTATTATTGTGCTTTCATAAGGGTTTGGAAATTAATCATTGTACATTCAAGTGAGACATGACTTAGAGTTTATTTAATGTAGGTTGTTCACTGTATAATTAAAGATGTAGAAGACTAGAAAATCTTAAGTATTGAAGCCAGAGAACAGTCAAGAAAATGAATCTTTTAGCTCTTAGTCTTATATTCTTTTCAATAATATTTCCTGCTTGCAATCCTCCATGTTGCCTTGATTTTTTAAAAAGTCCTCTTTATCTGGAGGTGTATTTAATACTTCTTATGGGATGCATAGGTCTTCAGGTGATACCAAATCACTTACACACACACACACACGCACACACACAAACACACACACACAAATATGCATACATGTACACATCCACACATACTTGTAACTGTGATAAAATTTACATTGTAAATGAAGCACTGTACGATATTAACAATAGCATCTAAGGATATCATTGCTTGAATAGTTATAACAATATGCTATCATAAAACCATCATCACTACTCTTGTACTATTAAAAAAATTAAGTGTTACTGAGCACAAATACTAGGACATCTGTAGAATGACATTCTTGCAACTGAGATAGCTATTGCTACACTACACAGTATGGCTACTGTACACAGCTTGGGTGTGCTGGGTGGGCATAAGAAACAGAAGGAGCTAGTCTCTACAACTCCTACCATGGGTATTTTGGTCCCCCTTTTAAGAAGGAACGAAGTATCCACACTTTGGTCTTCCTTCTTCTTGAGTTTCTTGTGGTTTGTGGTTTGTACTTTGTGTATTCCGATCTTCTGGGCTAATATCCACTTATCAGAGAGTGCATACCATGTGTGTTCTTTTGTGATTGGGTTACCTCACTCAAGATGATACTCTCCAGATCCATCCATTTCCCCAAGAATCTCATAAATTCATTATTTTTAATAGCTGAGTAGTACTCTATTGTGTAGATATACCACATTTTCTGTATCCATTCCTCTGTTGACTGAAATCTGGGTTGTTTCCAGTTTCTGGCTATTATAAATAAGGCTGCAATACAGAGACTAAAGGAAGGACAATTCAGAGACTGCTCCACCTGGGAATCCTTCCCATATTCAGTCATCAAATCTAGACACTAATGTGGATGCCAGCAAGTGCTGGATGACAGGATCTTGATATATCTGTCTCCTGAAAGGCTCTGACAGTACCAACTAATACAGAAATGGAGGTTCACAGCCATCCATTGGACTGAGTACAGGGTCCCCAATGAAGGAGCTAGAGAAAGGACCCAAGGAGCTGAAGGGTTTGTAGCCCCTTAGGATGAACAACAATATGAACTAACTAGTACTCTCAGAGATTCCAGGAACTAAAACTCCAACCAAAGAGTCCCAACCATGGTGGGACTCATGGCTCCAGCAGCATATGTAGCAGAGGATGGCCAAGTAGGTCATCAATGTGATGAGAGGCCCTTGGCCCTGTGAAGGTTCTATGCCCCAGAGTAGGGGAATGCCAGGGCCAGTAAGCAGAAGGGGTTTGGATGGTGAGCAGGGAGAGGTGGGAGGGAACAGGGGTTTGTTTTAGTTTGTTTTTTTTTTTTTTTAATTTTATTTATGGTTTTTTTTGGGGAGGGAGGGGAACCTAAGAAAGGAGATACTGTAAATGAAGAAAACATTCGATTAAAAAAAAGAAGAAGAAGAAAGAGATGGAGCAAGATGGCTCAAGATTTTACCATGGTGCTCACAAATGCATTTTTAAAGTTTGTGAATTGTTTGTTTCTGAAAATTTTCATTTTGCTGCCTTTGAACGTTCATGGTCCTTGAATAACTCTAACATGGGAAACCATGAGTGAGAAAGAGTACTGTCCTGAGTCTTTGGCAACAATGTCATAATGACAGCAGTACACTTCAAGTACAGTCATCACGATACACAATGAGGCCTTTATGGAAGAACCGCCTTCCTTACAACTGAACTCTTAATGCCGCCTCGGCATTTTTTTTGCTGATATCTTAAAATTAGAGAAGCAACAAGAAAAACGTTGAGTTGAAAAAAATTTCATCTGGCCACCCACCATACACCAAATGTAGATCTTTAAAATAGAGAAGCCTAAAAGGGGAAAAGAGAAGATGGTCAAGAACACAAAGAAGACAACAGGAAAGGAGCTCAGGCAAATGAGCATACAGGGCTGAAGCTCTTCTCCCATCCTACCATACACTAGGCTTAGTTTGTGGTTAAAACTTTACTAGTTTTCTGGGTGGGAAGGAAGGGTAGTAAGATATGTTACGCCTGTTGTAAAGTGGTGGTTTGATGGCAGAGCTGACTCTCGTTCCTCCCTATGCTTCTCTTTTC
Source organism: Montemys delectorum (assembly GCA_019843815.1). Lineage (NCBI taxonomy): Eukaryota > Metazoa > Chordata > Mammalia > Rodentia > Muridae > Montemys > Montemys delectorum. The sequence continues at coordinate 26,415 of JADRCD010197326.1, read as the reverse complement.
ATTCACCAACAGAACCAGCAGGCATTTCAGGGTTGAGATGAGGGCCAGTTCTTATTTCACATGTAATTTACATATTGGAGCTGAGAGCAGGCTGGAAATTATTGTCTATTCCAACCATGAGTGCAGACGAACGTATTAACAACTAGCTTGAAATTATTCTTGATGAAACGTTTCGAAATAAGTTTAGTTTATATAACATTAATGCCAGAATATTAGCACTTTATTATCTAACAACTTTGCATCTGCTTTGTATGTTTAAAGGTTTCTTTCTTTTTAAGTGAAAAAAATTAGCTATGGTAATTCATTTCTGTAACTGCAGTCCTGGGGAAAAAGAGGCAGAAAAATCCTTGGGCTTAATGGCCAGGCAGCAAATTTTGCCAAATGGGTAAATTGAGTGAGAGTACCTGTCCCACAATAGAAAGTGGAACAACTTTAGGAAGCCATTTGACATTGAGATCTGTGTATGCCACATCTAGACACACAAATATGAACATGGAGATACATACATACATGTATACAAAATAAACTTTAAAAGAGTAAACTACTTTTTACCTTGGGCAATAAAACTTGGCTTGACAAAATGTATACCTACTCACGCCAGTACTCATGATGATTTGTTACTAGGAGGGGAATAGTGAGGATGAAATTCTATCGTGAAGGAATGTGAAGATCATGGTGGTAAATCACACACAGTATTTAGAAAGAAAATTAGAAAATTTCAGTTGCAGAGAGTCCTTAGGACAGCAAGCCATTAATGAAGACCTTACGCAGAATGTACAAGTGAAGGCAGCTCCCAGTTCCCTGATCTTCAGCAAATAGCTTTGGAAACAAAGCAGCTGTTAGATAAAGCAATTAGGATTTTTTTTTAAAGATAGGAAGTATATTAATTTAAAGGAACCAAAACCCATTAAGACTACAGCAGTTCTAAAATTGTCATGGTAAAATCTGTTTTCCTTGAGGATTATATGCAATATATGTACATTTAAAATGATTTTCTACCTCTTAGATGTTAGACAAGATGCTTGACTCAATATAACTGGGAGATTCTAATTTGCTTTTGTTGTTGTTTCCTTTGTAGGACAATAGAGCCCAGGACCTACCATGTGCTAGACAAGCATTGTAGCACTGAACTACACCCCAAGTCCACACTATAGTTTATGGTTATTTAAACTCTATATTTGCCTGGTGAATTTTAAGTACTTTCATTAACATAGAAGTAGTGCAGTGTCAGTGTGTTGTTGAAATTTCTGCCATTCATTTGCCTGAAGAAAAGTGAGAATTATGAGTGTCTTATTGTTAAGCCAACTCATGATTCATAAGGTAAAGAAATCCTTGCAGATATTAACATTTGTCTAATATGTTGGAGAAATGGGAAAGGAAAATGATAAAGCTAATATATTATATCTTATAATTCTATAAGTGACATCTTATTTATTCATTCTGTATGTGAGTTTGTGCAAGCCTGCTGGGGCACAGTTGCAAAGATCAGGTAACAACTTTCAAGGGTTAGTTGTCTCCTCCCATCATGTAGGTTCTGAGAATTAAACTTCAGATGGTCAGCTTCGGCAGCAAGTGTCTTTATTTTTGGATCTCTTTTATTGGCTCCCATGAGATATCCTTATATCTCACCACACAATAAGGATTTGTCGAAAGGTAATAACATTGATCTATATTATGGCAAGACTAATGAAGATGTATTATGATAATAAAGAGAGAACTAAAACACATGCTTGGCAAGTTTGCAGCTATAGCATGATGGCAATCAGCTTATCGACTTTGAGAAGCAGCACTGGGGCTCTTGTCTATCATGTGACTCCTGAGCTTCCTACATGTGACTACTATTACTACTACTATTACTACTACTACTACTACTACTACTACTACTACTACTACGACTACTACTACTACAACTATTACTACTACTACTATTACTACTACTACTACTACTACTACTACGACTACTACTACTACAACTATTACTACTACTACTACTACATATTAATCTTTGGACAACTAACTAATATTTTATATCCTTTAATTTTTATGACCAGAAGATACAGATGGCAAAGTAGAATGTTATATAGATGGCATGAATACAATCTGATATTTTTGACTTTCCAGCTCTATAATCTCAAGGATCTATTAAGCACTGTTTGTCACCTTCACAAAGTACGAAATAAGAGTAAATATATTTTATCGGTATGTAGATGATGAATGTGAGAAATTAGTCTCCTTTATACACGATAACTTGTTTTACAAAGTATAGCACTGTCTTCTTTTTAAACAAAAAGACTCAAAAAATTCTGTTGGCCAACAACGTGTGTTTAGTTATTAAATCTTGTACTGAAAAGTTAGAACACTCATTACAACAGGGAGACAGAGATCTTACTGCAATATTGACTGTGTAATTTGGATAAACATTGCCCATGTTATAACAAATGTAGACAACAGGATGGTAGCCAAGGCTATTTTTTTTAGTAGGATTTTATTTGCTAGTGACCTTGGTAGTTTTCTCCGAAAAACAAAATCCAGGCTCTCCATACTATAATTCCTGTAAGGAAAATATTTTCTCTAGGAACAAATGTGTTCCCTATCTAAAACTATTACAAAATAAAGTGGTGGAAAATTTAGAAATACATACAGATTCTCTTGTAATAGCAGAAATGTTTAACGGACATGGTTTAGCATTTTGAATATCTGGAGAATGTTTCTCTTCCATGGAGTTAGATGGAAACCATTTCTCATTCTCAAAATATTCAGTGAGGTTTCTAAGTCCTCCTTTCTTCACAAGAATGAGTCATTGTTGTTTGGAGAGAACCTTCTCATGAGTTCTTCAGTCTGGGTAAGAAGTGCACTTCATCTGAATTCTTCTCTTTAAAGTTTTATCCATTAAGAACAGCTTGAAAGTGTAAGAACTGAACGTTCTTTCCTTGTCTGTGGTCAATCTTATCTTTCTTGGATTATTCCTTATGGTTTCATTTCTGTAAGTTCCATCCTATGTTTCATAGTCTGTGCCTGCTCTACCTCTCTAGTCATGCAGGCATGTTTTAAACGAACAGCAAGAATATCTAACTTCTCTGAGCAGGCTGAGCAGCAGTCTTGTCTGGATGGAACTTTCCTGATAAAAATGACCTCACAATTGTACTTAAAGATAAACTTTATCAACCTCAGTCACTCTGTTCTGATAATGGGCTGAATAGCAAGAATGTCAAGAGGCCTTTTGGAGAGTGGCAAGCCAGAGCAGGCACACTAAATGATGCTTGTGGTGAGTGTCACACCACTTCTAATAGAGCTGTAGATGTTGGAGGAGATAGGAAACCAACATTTACGCTGCTGCAGTGCAGATTATCACAGATTTTAGAACAGTCTGTTCAGTGTTAGTGTTTATAATACTAATTTCTCTCTTCATTTCCTTCTGTCCTTTTCATGTCTTGCCTTTTCTTGTATACACTGGATAAGACACAAAGCTCATTGCAAATTCTGGTAATAGAGTTTACTTTTCCAGAGTATGATCCTCACCTTTATACTTTTCCTTCCCTTCCTTCTTTCTTCCTTCATTTCTTTCCACCTTCCTTCCTTCCTTCCTTCCTTCCTTCCTTTCTTTCTTTCTTTCTTTCTTTCTTTCTTTCTTTCTTTCTTTCTTTCTTTCTTTCTCTCTCTCTCTCTCTCTCTCTCTCTCTCTCTCTCCTCTGTGATAATAAAGGTAAAGGTCAAAATCAGTCTCCTGTGTGTCTTGCAACTGTTCCACTTTTAAGCTGTGTTCCCAGCCCTGCCTTTCCACTTAGAATGACTTGGAAATAATAATAATATAAAATGATATTACATAACAAGGACAAACTCTAGCATTTTAGTTTACAAACTGAAACTCTTGGGCATGACCTTGTTTATTTAACTTTAAAACTTACCATATAGTTTACATGACGAGTTAATATGATGAGTTAAGTGGAGTCACAGTGCATTATGCACTTGAGCATTGACTTGTGAAGTGTTCTACATGTGTAGAAAACCATTTACTAATCACACTTCTCAATATATCTTCTTGAAAGTGCCCACATGAGAAGGACTATTTTTAAAATATAGATTTCTGAGGAGATTTGAAGGGAAGCTATCATCACCTCTGCTAACTACTTGAAGTTTATAATTAACAAAGGTGTTTATGCTTTGACAACGACCTATTGTTAAAAGTTAGAGAATGTGAAAGGAAAAGCAGCCCTAGTTTTACTTCTCCTGTAAAAAGTTATGTGTTATTTCACTTAAGACAAGACTACAATTTTTAATGCCTTCAACACTTATTTTGATTAGATACCCATAAATCTATTCTCAGGCAATCATTTGTTTCCAATCATAATGGTAATCTAGCATTTAGTAATTTTAGATATAACCTGGTTCTGAATGCTTTTGGTACAATACATCTTCTATTTTGTCTTGAGCACTTTAAGTACAACCTCCGTTTCTTCATACAAAAGTAATTGTTACTTACATTCTAATAATTTTTCTCTTTCAAAATTTGTTGTTTGCAAATACAGAGACCCACAACCAGATATTATGGAAAGAGGGAGAGAGCTTAGAGCCCTTAGTCCTAAGTGCAAAGTCTTCATCAAATCCTCTCCCTTGCGGTTCAGAGAACCCTGTAGGAAAGGAGGCAGAAACATTGTAAGAGCCAGAGGAGATGGAGGACACCAAGAAAACAAGGCCCTCTAAATCAACAGGATCAAAGCACCAAAGAACTCACAGAGACTGAGACAGTACGCACAGGGCCATCACAGGTCTGTACCAGATAGGCTACTAAGATGTGAAAGCGAAGAAGACACATGTGTCCACTCCTAACCTAGAAGTGCTCTCCAATGGATAACACTTGCAAATTAAATTTGAATTATTTTCCAATGGACTGTCACTGAGGAAACAAGTTACTTTTAATGGTAGGCACATGCCCAGCAGTAGAAGTAGATGACCAACATAAAATGAACTCAGTGATATCTTTGGATGCTTCATGTCTTATAATGTTGTGTCAGGATTATTATTTTTTCTTTTAAAATTTTATTATACATGACTATATATATATATATATATATATATATATGTATACACACACACACACACACACACACACACACACACACACACATATATCCTTCCCTTCAGGTCCTTTGGTCCTTTGTATATATATTATGGTTTATAGTTTAGTGTTTTTATGGGATTCCTGAGTGTGCAAATAAATGTATTTCAGCGTCTGTATCCATTTTCTGCGCCTTTTCTTGGGCTCTTTTCCTTCTGTGATATGATTTGCTCTATTTTATCAATATCCTGTAGAAGTCTGCTTGTTTTCTAATGAGAGACAGAAAGGGAAGGGATTGGAAAAGGAAGGGAGGTGGGGAGGAACTGGGAAGTGTAGAGGAAGGGGAACCCATAATCAGGATGTGTTATATGAGAAAACAAATCTATTTTTAATAAAAGAAAAATAACTAAGTAAAAACTAAAAGTTGGAGTTTGACATTTCTATTCCCTGGGCTTCATACTGCCATTTTTCAACTAGGATTCAACTTAAACATTCCTCTTTTCTAAACATTCTTTTCTTCTCTATCTGCTCTGAAAACCCAGAAAACCCAGTATTCATCCTGTTCTTTCACTCAGTAATCAAGCTAAAATGATTTTGTGTTTCAGTTCTTATCAAAGGTTATCCTGCTCACAAAAAATCCAAGACACTGGTAACCTCAAGTGTTTTCAAGTGTTTTAGCATCAAAGCTGGATATTCTTCAGCTGTTCCAGCTTCCTGACGTGGGATGTTGTGAGGAGCAGACCGGGTATCTTTCACCAGCTCTTCACGTCCGATGACAAAGAGGGAGTGGTGTTATTTTTGTGACAAGGTTATAAGAGGTTCAGAGCTCCCAACATGACATCACTCGTTATGAATGAGTAAATGGAGAGGTAATCTATGAAAGGGGGCAGAGAATAACCAAGGATGATAAATATTTGAGGCACAGGAGCCTCAAAAATCAGTAATGCATATCTTTCTCAGGAGGGCACAAACCCTGCTTCCTCTGTTCTTTGAGGAATGAATTGATGATTAACTGGAAAAGAGGATAGATGGGACATTTAATGACATACATGTATATCCATGGATCAGTGCCTTGCCTAAGTCTCATCAGAGACACTTCTTCTTGCAGTAGATGGTGATTAACAAAGGATCCACAACTGTTCAAGGCACAGAGAATGAGAGACTTTGGAGGACTAGGTCTAAATAGTATGACTTTTTAAAACCATTTCTTCAAGGATCAGTGACCTATGTGGAAGTGGGAAGATTGTAAGAAAGAGAGAGGGTAGATAACTCCAAGAACACAGTGCTATTAGACATGAGTATTGATGCACGTATGATCTCACAAAGACTGACAGTATGCACAAGACCTGCACAAGTCCAAGCCACACAAAATCCCAGAATAAAAAGGGAAAGTAAACACAAACTCCCTAACCATTTTTTGTTTGTTTTGTTTTGTTCAATTGATACTTATTGGGGATGGAAAAATCAATCACTTTTCTTCAATGGAGTGACCCTTCAGGGCAGGTTCCGTGCCACTGAGTATTTAGCCAACACAAAACAAATTGCATGTTGGTTTTGTTTTGTTTTTGTTTATTAGTAATTTTTGTGTTATTGGGTTTTTAGGTGGTTGTCTGATTTTTGTTCTTTTGTTTTTTTTTTCTTTTTCTTTGAGAGAGAATGTATGAACTTAGTAAGAGATTTGGGGAGGATCTGGGAAAAATTATAAGACAGGAAATACTATAATAAAATACATTGTATGAAAACATGATGTAAAGAAGAAAGGGTAAACGGAAGAGAGAAGGGAGGTGACAGGGTGAGTATATTCTGATTCAGTAGAGTATAGTTTTCTATACTGTGGAGAACGATAGACTGGTGATGTTACTTTTATTCTTTCTTCATAAAATACTTATATATCATTGAGTTCCTGAGAAAACTGAAAAGCGATGATTTTAATATAGAAGATAAGACTACTTTGAAAAATACCTATAATCTTCTCCTTTTGGACCTTTTGGATTATTTTCAATTTGTTCGTCTTCTAGAATTAATTGTTAGAGAGAAAGTGCTTTTTTATCTATAATAAATCAAATGAAGCTAGAAATGTTAAGTGTCTTAGAAATGTTGGAAGATTTTAAGCACATGGTCCTTAGGAAAAAATGTCCACGCCTTAAATACTAGGTTTGTTACTTATAGATTGTGAGTCTGAAATGTTAACTCCATATAAATTGTGGGAAATGTTGCTACTTGTTTCTTAGGATTATTTTGAGGGTCATGTGAGTTAATATAAAGAACTTGGCTCTGCCAGAGCCTGATAAATACAGAGGTGGATGCTCTCAGCCAACCATTGGACTGAGTATGGGTTACCCAATGGAGGAGTTAGAGAAAGGACTGAAGGAGCTGAAGGGATTTACAACCCCATAGGGAGAACAAAATTACCAACCAACCAGATCTCCCAGAGCTCTCAGGGACTAAACCACCAACCAAGGAGTATATATATGGAGGGACCAATGGCTCCAGCTGTATATATAGCAGAGAATGGCCTTGTTGGGCATCAGTGGGAGGAGAGGCTCTTGGTCCTGTTAAGGACTGATGCCCCAGTGTATGGGAATGCGAGGATGGGGAGGCAGGAGTGGGTAAGTGGGTGGTGGAATACCCTCATAGAAGCAGGGTGAGAGGGGATGGGATAGAGGGGAAACCAGGAATGGGGATAACATTTGAAAGTAAATATCTAATAAAAAAAAAAAGAACGTGGCACAAAGTCTACTGTATATGAATTGTTATCACTGCTGTAACAAATCACAAAATACACAGTAACAAGAAATTTAAATTGTCCTGAAGGGTATTGAGGTCAAAAGTCTGACATAGGTCTCACCGAGTGAACCCAAGGTGTCAGGTGCTTCATCCTCCACTCTTGAGGCTCATAGGCGATTGTTCCTTAATTCTGCCCCAAATTTTAAAGTTGTCTGCATCTCGTGTTTTTAAACCCTGTTCCCCTATCCTCAGATCTAGGACCTAACTGTGTATCTGTATCTCTTCAACAGAGGCCAGCGTGTTTCCTTGTTTTTAAGTGTTCTAGTATTGAGCCATTCTAGATAATCCATAACTACTTTACCATAATGTCCTTAGCAATAATCACATGACAAAATTTCTTGAGTCTGTAAAGTTATATTTTACAGGGTTTGAAGCCAAAGCATAGGCATGACTGGAGAATTTTTATTATGTTCACTGGAAAATCATCATCGGATACTAAATTATTGTGACTTGCTAATATCATGATCATTTTTACTACTTCAATGGTGAACATTCATCTTGAATTTTTTATAGCATTAGGTATTATTTAGTGATGTTCTGTCTACACATTTTTCTGATAAATCATCAGCTAGCAAGTGACTTGAAGCCCTTTAGACAAAGTCTTTTAACTAGTTGGTGTGGATTTCGCACAGTTCATAAGCTACTGCTAAGGCGTAGTGTTTCCTTATTGAAGTGATGACGATAGTAATATAAAATTTATAGCCAATATTTACATTGACTTTAAAACTGAATTAAAAATAATTTTAAAACATCAAACTAAATTATTGAATTTACATAATCAATGAAAAAAATCAAACCAATTCTGACTTGAAATGAAGTCAGAATTTAATTTAGGGTAAAATTTTAAGAGTCCCAATATTAAATTTTTTATACTTATTTTTCTCTGTCGCTTCTTATTTTCTTTGCTCCTTGGTTTTAATAGTCCTGGATTAATATAATTGCTTAGTGAGAAAAAATAGCACTCTGAGGTGTGAACACTTAATCTTTTTCCTAATTTATCATAGTGTCATATTGCTAATACAATACTATAATATTTCTCTAGAAAGAATTTATATTGGTTTAAATGAACCTTTGAAATATTTTGTGAGTTTTTGGATACTAGTTTGATAATGTCTATCCATAAACCACAGTGCTTACTTCCAATCTATCTCTAACTCTCTTCTCAACCGTTCTTCACACACAAAGAAACACACACACACACACACACACACACACACACACACACACAGAGTTGTATCTTAATAATCACATTTTTGCTCCATTTTAAGGAGAACTAAGGTCAAGAGGGCTCTGTGTCACAATACTAACCAGAACTGGCTCTTGCATACTCTTTATTTTGTGGTGTTAAAACAATTTGATCTATCCCAACCACTTGACATCACTCCTTTGGTACAAGGCGTCTGCTGAATGTTTGAGAAATGATAGAGACAAAGGAGCTCAAAAGCTCTGGCATCTAGGAAATGTGTGATAATGAAATCTTGTCTAGAGTGCCTAAGTAAGGAAGTGGTGGGGAACCAAGGACCTCTCTAAAAAGAAACATAGGAGTGAAAGGACTGTCTCAAATCTCATTTCTCTAAAAGGCTTTGGTAGCTAAAAAAAATACCTCAAAATAGACACCGATGCTCAATCAGAGTGGCAGCAAGTGATGGCAACAGCATTTCAGTCACTTTCTAAAAGTGTCACTGGCATGGCTGAAATGTGATAAGCAATGCAGGTGAAAACCAGGGGTGACTCCACTGTGCCTTCAACTGATACATGGACAGTGCAGACAAGGGAAGTTTTATTTTTTTGACAGTAGTAAGACTTTTGCATCCTCTATTTCTGCACAGCATTAGGAGAATCAAGTTCATATCATCTCGATAAAGCAGGTAAAAACATGCCTAAAGGCATAGCAAATTTATCTATCTATGTATCTATCTATACGTGTATGTGTGTATGTATGTATGTATATATGTATGTATGTATGTATGTATATATGTATCTGTCTGTCTGTCTGTCTGTCTATGAAATGTTCTGGAGGAGTAAATTTTCAAAATAGCTAACATATAGCCAATCACTGGGTGACAATTTTTCTAAAGTCATTGAACACTCCATTGACTTCTTCACCAGACTTGGCAATGTGGTGAGCCTACTCTATCCTGTTTTTCATGAGGAGTAATTGCTGTTGTCCTGTATTTTTGTGAACACACAGACAAGCTGTGTGTCTTGATACACAGCTAGTTCTGGATGACTATCTTCACTAACGCCAAATGTCTGGAATTTCAATACATACAGTATACCCAGATTTGCCTGTCACCTTAAGTCATCAAAATGCAATGCGCACTGTGGTAAGAAAGCAATGGTACTTAGTGACATCACAGGGGTGCATGTAGGAAATGAAATCGTCAGCATTCCTGCCACCAGATCCTACTGAATCAAAATGTTGGCAATAGCATAGATGCTTTGTATGCAACTGAAGCCTGAGAGCCCTGAATGAGAACACAGCAGAAGCACAAGCAGAAGGCTGGTCTGCGATGGACTGTCATTACCTGAGACATCATGGTGTCATTTTATTGCATATCATTTTTTTCCTTTTGATAGTCTTCAGTTCCCTCTCATAGATTTTTTTTAAATTAAATTTTATTGCTTTACTTATTCACTTTATATCCTGCTCATTGCCCGCCTTTTGATATCCCCCTCCCACAGTCTTTCCCCCTCCACCTCCCCTTCTCTCCCGAGTGGGTGGGGTCCCCATGGGTATCCCTGCTAAGTCTCTGCCAAGCTAGTGACTTCCTTTCACATTGGGGCCAGACAAGGCAGCCCAGCTAGAAGAACATATCCAAGGCAGCCCAGCTAGAAGAACATAGCCCATGTACAGGCAGCAGTTTTTGGGGTTGTCCCTGTTCTAGTCATGCAGGACCCACATGAATACCAAGCTGCACATCTGCTACATATGTGTGGGGAGGCCTAGGTCTAGCCTGTGTATGATCTTTGGTTAGTGGTTCAGACTCTGAGAGCCCCCCACCCCCCTTTAAAAATACTTTGCTGCTAAGTATTGTTTAAACAAGTTATTATTTTAATTGTTTACAAATGCATCTACTACTAGGCTTGCCTTTGTCTTGAATGAGATGTTTTCAAGACATTAAGTGGCACTATATATCATATCATACTGTTTCAATCCAATCCCTTCTTTCTGCAAAATAGGAAACAAATCCAGAGAAGTCTAGTGTCTCATTTATCACATTAATCATACATACTCCGATGTTTTAGACTCTCTTCATGTATATATATATATATATATATATATATATATATATATATATATACAGTCTATTATTCAATCCCTTCCTCCCTTTTCCTGCATCCTCTCTTCTCCCTTGTATGTAGACAGTGCCTAGTGGATTTAGTCTACCTATTTTCCTTCCTTGTCTTCACTGCCAACACTTTTATTAAAGTTCTGATTTCTTATTACCTTACATTTTGTTGTCTTTGTTGTAAACCAGAGCTTATTTTCTCCCAGAGTTCTTCTGGTCCCCATTTCGGTCTCCATTGGAGTGAGAAGTGACTTTCAAGCTCCTTGATCACTATTGGATCAAACTAGGAACTCTTTTTTTTAATGTAGCTTTTTTTAATTAGATGTTTTCTTTATTTACAATATCTCATTTCCCAGGTTCCCCTCCAAAAGAAAAAATAAAAATAAAATAAAATAATAAATAATAAAATAATAATAAATAATAAAATAAAATAAAATAAAATAAAATACTAAAACTAAAACAATCTCCTGTTCCTTCCCCCCTCCCCCTCCTCATCACCCCACCATCTCCCATAGCACCACCAACAACAATATGAACTAACTAGTACCCTCAGAGCTCCCAGGGACTAAAACTCCAACCTAAGAGTACACATGGGGGGACTCATGACTCCAGCAGCATGTGTACAGCAGAGGATGGCCAAGTCAGTCATCAATGGGAGGAGAGGACCTAGGAACTCTTTTAACCTTCCAACTCATCTTTTTTCACCTCTATCACCAGCTCTTGTGAGTGTATTTTGTTTTCCAACTGTGTCTTTATAGTCACATGTTTGGGGTTAAGAGGAAAAAGCCAAACAAACAAATAAACCATCAGCACCACCACCACCACCAAAAGTCCACTGTATACCCCACCCCTGTCTCATACTACTTTTATAGAGTACTAAAGTTAGTTATTGCAGAAGTATAATTGTTATGAAGCCACAGCTTCTGGTGAAAGAAACATGCTTGATATCTTTGTGTCCCAGTACATATTTCATGAGGTCTTTTCCAGCTCCTGAATTATGAATCCCTTTGCATTGTTTTTCTTGAAACATGTTTAGGAGCTAGAGGAACATAGAAGAGGAATTCTTCATTCCCTAATTTCGTATCTACTGCACAAATCAGAAGCTGACCCTGCTGAACTGAATTTCATTCTAAGGCTTCTCCTAAACACATACTCTGGGGCAGGCTCCGAGCTTGTCAAGAGCAGAGACTGCATAAAGACTTAAGGTTAAACCCGAACTCATCTGTAACAAGGAACATTAATTTATCTGGGATCTTAATTGGCAAGAATTCTCTGATTCTTTTCTTTTCTTTTCCTTACTTATCTTATATGTGAGATTACACTGTTGCTGTCTTCAGACGCACTATAACAGGGCATTGGATTCCATTACTGATGCTTATAAGCAGCCATGTGGTTGCTGGGAATTGAACTCAGAACCACTGGAAGAGCAGTCAGTGCTCTTAATCTCTGAGCCATCTCTAGCCCCCTGAGGAAGAATTCTCCCTGAGGATCTGAGAGTCAGATACAGGTGAAAGCAGATGGAGGGCGTTCTGGGGGAGGAAATCAGCAATGGACTCAAGGACATTTTACGTGGTTTGATTTAAATAATCATAATTAAAACACAACTGTTTATTTTGTCTTTGAAATTCATGACTCCTGAGTCTTAGTTAGTTTCTCAAATGAAAGCTTTCCCTATTTTTAGAGCGTATAGATAAAACTCTTGCAGGACTAGGCAAAAATTTTCTTGCTTCACTGGTAACCTATTTTGAATCTTAGCCTAGCAGAATAATAACTGAATAAATAAATAAGTAAGCATGTTGTATGCTGTGTTCAGAGAGATAGTATTGAGCAATTCCCTATTTAAAAATAACCCAATTTTAATTCAAGTAGTTTTAAAATATAACCTATATATTTTAAAGTTAAATTTTATGCTACTAATTTTAATAAAAAATAAGTATTAAAAGATACATGGAAGGTATTTCCTGAAGCAAGCTTTTCACCTGTATTTTTTTAGACATTCTTTTGGACTGGTTCACTGTCAGAAGTTGACCTTCCTAAATGCCCCTCATCTTGAAAATTAATTTACCTGTCGGTATATATATATCCTGCTCCACTGTGAATCACATTCTACAAAACAATGCACTTACGACAGATGTGCACTCACTATGAAGCACAAGATGAGATTTTACAATGATCCAGAGTGACACGTAAGAAAAGGTAAAGTGCTTTCTATAAAACACGAAAGGTCCAGGTTCAGACCTGTAGTACCCAAGTAAAAAGCCAAAGGAAGCAGGACATGACTCTAATTCAGCACTGGAGGGGTCAAGACTGGAATATTCCTGAGGCTTCCTGGCCCGCCAGCCTAGACCAACATAAGCCTTAGTTCTAGGTTCAGTTGAGGATCTTTACTTAAAGTAAGGTGGGAAGTGATTGACAATGAGAGTTGACATTGATTTCTGAGCCCATGAACATTGTACACACATATGTAATATGAGTATGTACATGCAGTTGAAGGCAGACATACATCATTCACAATGATGCAGAGCACATCCTTTTCTTATTTAAAATAAAATAAAATAAAACAAGTTCAATTCCCCTTAATATGAAGTTTGTCACGCAACCTGTTCCCGTTCTACAATCTATCTTTAAGGAGAGTGATTGAGTCACCTAAGACTAACAAGAAGACACAATCGAAGCTTGTTGAATGTCCATTTGGAAGGTAAAAATATACAGGGCTTTATAAACCAGTACAATAGTTTTATTCACCGAACAGCAATTCATGTGAAAATTTGGTAAGTGCTACAGTACCTCAAATAGCTGAGTACAGTAAGCATGCACTATGCAGAAAATGCTTTTTAGATATCAAGCTGAGCTTTAGAAGTATCCATGACGCCGGTAAGCTCCCTATTCAATATACCGGACTGATGTCTCTCCCAGTAAGACTATCGCTGGCATGACAGCTCCGTGGGATGCTGGTTTATGAAGCATGAGAAGATCAAAGCTTTCATCTAAAGACTTGAAATTTAGACAGCTTCAAAGTTACTAAAAATAGATAAACCCTTAATTTTAAGGACTTGTTAAAAAGTTCTAGAAATCTCCTCAGTTTTGTACATAATAATTTTCTAATATAAGTTTGACCTTGGTATCAGTCTAGCAGTAGGTAAAAATTCAAGAGAGAAGCCCTTATTAGTCTGATTTTAGAAATGATTCTTTTAGGCAAATTGATATAATTTGTGCTAATCTATGCAGTCGAGTCCCAGTTTAACATGGTGTGGCATTATTTTGGTTCATTATAATTTTATGCTTTCTTTAAGTTGCCCTTCTAGGCTATCAAATTAACATTTATCATTAGAGTGCTTAGTGATAAATCAATGCTATTTTAAAAAATATAATGTGGGTGGTGGTGGCGCATGGCTTTAGTCCCAGCACTTGGGAGGCAGAGGCAGGTTTCTGAGTTTGAGGCCAGCCTGGTCTACAGAGTGAGTTCCAAGACAGCCAGGGCTACACAGAGAAATCCTGTCTCGAAAAAACCAAAAGAAAAAAGAAAAAAAAAAGAATGGATAGGTTCTACCTATTTTAAATTGAAATCATGTAACTTTTCTCATCATAATGCAATAAAAGTTTTAAAAAAATAAAACATAGCTCTTTTCACTTAAAAATAATCATGTGTGGGTAGCTTCACATTGCTTCACCTAAAATCAAGGTTAGAAAATTCATTAATTCCATTAATATCACCATCATTCAACAGCATAGGTAGGTGGACCACAACATCTAGGAAAATGACATAACACTTTACGTACTCATCTTTTTTTTCTGATTAGTGTGCTTGTGTACATGCGTGCACGTGTGTGTGTGCATGCATATGTGTGTGTGTGCATACATATGTGTGTATGCATGTGTGCACATGTGTGTGTGTGTGTGTGTGTGTGTGTGTGTGTTGCTTTGGCTCAAACCCAATCCATTATATGGGCTAGGCATACATTCTTTCACATTCCTGCCTTTCTTCTTGCTTGACTTGACTTGATCACTTTAATTTTCTTGTTATATGCAATATCTTCTTCCTCTCTCTCTCGCACACTCGTTCTGTCTCCTATGATGCAAAATAACTCCCTGCCCCCCTACATAAATTGTCATCTTGATTGTCACCTAAAAACTAAGCATTATCTACTGAGATTTTTCTCAACTTTACAGTTTCTTTGAAACACTTGTTCACAGCACTCTCAAGGCAGACCACAAGGGCTTTTTCTACCAGGATCAGTGTGTGCCTGAACATGGCTGGTAGTGTTAGTCCACACCATCATAGCTTTGCTCCAGGAAGCATTAGAAATACAAAACTTGGTGTTGTCAAAATGCATCTGTTTCTATTTCTATCCCCATATGTGAAGCAACATCTAGCTAATTTCAATCTAGCATCGAGATTTACTAGGTAAAAAACAGAACCATGAGAATGAACCAGGTAACTGTGTTTTAATTTTAGATGATTTCAGAATCTTTTCAAGATTTCCACCCACCTTTAAAACAGTCATTTCTGGCTTTAATGTTTGTCTATGGGCTCAGTTAAAAATATTTGTTTTCCTAAGGTATGAGCAGGTGCCAGTTCACTAACCTGCCAATTGCTTTCTGGCTGAGCAAAGCCTTCTTTATGGGGGCCATAGCCACAACATCTGTTTAGTTCACATACTTCCATTGAAATCATATTAGCCTGAGCGCCCGGGGATAATTGCTTCCATGTACAAGTGCCTTCAGAGTCTAGTGCTTCATCTCCTGCCATCTCTCATCATCACCTTCACCCTGATATTAATAGGTACGTCATCTTCAGGTCTTCATGGTGAGAATAGCTATCTGAAAGTCACCTACATAGATTTTGCTTAAGAACTTTGCTTGGATATATACTTTTCTATCATTGTGTCTATAGAAAATATATAGACTATTTTGCTTCAGGAGATTGTGTTTTAATATTGACAAGTTATGTGATCCATTGACCTTTTTGTCATCCTAAATTAGGGCAATCTTTTTGTTCCAATCTAAGTGGGGCAACTAATTGTTACCAATGTCCCAATTATGGATCTTTCCTATTTATTTTCCCAATTCCTATAGAACACAGTGCATGCATCTAGTAGAACGACATCTACATGTTCCACTTCCTGATAGTGCTACGTAAGCATGTTTTTATGTGGCTGCTTTTCTTACACAAAATGTGAATGTGATATTTGATGACTGTTTATTTCCTGAGTTTGCATCTGATCAGTGCTGTCTTCCTTGCTATTTCCAATATTCTATGTAACATAACTAAACGTGGAGCATCTTTCACATTATTTCGTCAAGTCTCCTCATTCTTAAAGTAAGGAAAAAGAACAAAGGGTGTCCCTGAAAGACTTAACAACTCACCACTTAAAATAGTCTTCTTAATGCAATTGGGGTTTGACAAACTGCAGTCAGGCTACACTCTAGCAGTCAGCATGTGGAAAATTATAAACTTAATAAAAATTATCTTATTTTTGTATGCCATCCATCTCATCTTCTCTTGGTTTCATTTAACTTTTGCTTGTAAGTGTTTTTCATTCATACGTCTTGCTTATTCTTCATGAATTTTGTTCACATTTTTGCTTCTGTTCTTGCTGTGTGTGTGTATATGTGTTTGTGTGTCTCTCTCTGTGTGTGTCTGTGGTCTGTGTGTATTTGTTCATGTATCTTTCTGGGGATGGGGTTGGGTGCATGTACATGTGTGTGTGTGTGTGTGTGTGTGTGTGTGTGTTTGTGTGTATGTTCATGTGTCTTTGTGACTGTGGGCACATGTACATATGTGTGTGTGTATGTGTGTGCGTGTGTGCGTGTGTGCGTGTGTGTGTGTGTGTATGCGTGTGTGTGTGTGTGTGCGTGTGTGTGTGTGTGTGTGTGTGTGTGTGTGTGTCTGCAGACCATTGGATGACCAGATGACTCACTGCATCTGGAACTGGCCGAGTAGGCTAGAGTAGCAGCCTCCAGGACCCAAGGTTCTCTTCCTCCCAAGAGATGAGATTTAATGTGTACCCTCACACTTTACATTTCCTTTTCACGTGGGTACTGGAGATTGAGCTCAGGTTCTCATGCTGTCAAGGCAAGTCCTTTACTGTCTGTGCCATATCCTCAGCCCCGCTCCCTGCCATTTCTAAGTGCCTTGCCTGGAATACCATTGGCTCTATCATTTCCTGCAGGGTTCTCTCTGAGTCTGCATGAGCAGCGCCAACATTACTCATGGACTCTAGAGCCACATGTGCACTTATTGTAAGTCCTCTCACTTGGGCGTTTTTAAGCATCTTAAACTCAACCTAGCATCCCAAGTGAACTAACATTTCATGATCTTTTATAGTTTCCTTCTCCTGTCTCCAGTGGGTTTTTCACTGGTTTTTAGATTTTCTAGTCCATTACTAAATTTATCTATTTAAAGGGGTGAGCAAACAGGGGGTGTTGGAATATTTCTGGATTTGTTCATCATCAATATCCCTAGTAGTGGTAAGTTCAAAGTGCTTCTTCTATCCTTTACTAATGTCTATCACGTGCTCTGTCATTCTCCTATTATCCCATGAGGCACTGTAATACCTAACACATAGTAGGTGCTAAGCAAATATTTCATTGATGAATAAATTAAATAAAAATGACTAAATGATGAAAGTGTTAGTCCCAACTTCACCCTGTTCATTGTAATACCTTGTAACACATATCCACATGATATGTGCTGTCTTCATTGTGGTGCCTGCCTATCTACAAATGGTATGTCTTCATTCAATCTAGTTTCAATATATATTTTTTAAAGATAAAATCTTAGATTAAAAAATGAAATTTATACGCTAACTAGTTTTCTAAGAATACCTTTAGATTTACTACCTGAACAATAAAAATTTAATGATATCCATAACGACCAACCTAGTTTTTATTCTTCCAGTTAGCTAGCATCTCTTGAAGCTCAGTTTTCCCCTAAGGGACTTCAGTGCTTTGTTGTGAATAATGACTCACAGAAAAAAATCTGACCACATGCTTTCGCTATAATTCATGGAAGAACCCAGATGACACTGTCCTATCAGTTTTAAATAAGAAGTGATAGCAGGAATAATAGAATTAAAATGAGTCACACATTTTAAAATGAAATATGGGCTATACATATATAACAATAAAGGTACAGATTGACTTTAATCTCAGATTTATTGCAATGTATGCTCCCATTCCGGCCTGGTCTCAACCATGTAGTTATATTCAAAATGGGCAAGCTCCTTTGATGATCTAAACATTATATAATTATCCTGAAAGGCACAAGTCATATACTGAGAATAATACTCAGCTTTGCCTAACACCTTCTCTGTGTTTCATTAGTGCTTACTTAAGAATTCACAAATACTTTTCTTTATAATGTTAATTAATGGTAGGAAAAAACAATCAAGCGTTAAGCAAGATTTTCTTAAGTTTTATCAAAATTTCTTCTCAGAATTAGTTTACAGTTATGAAAATGTCACGAAAATGAATTTAAGAACTTTATTTAAACCAAAATTTCAGGTATGATTCAGTACTTAGTGAAGAAGCTAAGACAATTCTATAGGAGCTAAAGATACAGTTGATCTTTCATATATTGACAACTAGTTCAATACTACCTTTAAGATTTTATGAAGAATAAGAAATAACCACAACAAAAGAAAACATAGCTTCATATTTGTTCTATCAAGAAAATAACTTCTGTTGTCTAGAGACATAGGTCAGTAACCAGCTTGCTAGAGGTCATGGGTTTAATCCTTGCATTGGAAAAAAACAAAACATAAAATAGGAAAAAAATCACCTTGCATGTGTAGTTACATGAAACTTTCTTTTTCTTCTATTTTTGAGGTTATCATATAATTAAATCACTTCTCTGGTCCCTTTCCCCCCTTCCCCACACCCCAAACCCTCCTACATACCAGTCTTGCTCCTTTTCAAATTCATGGCCTCTTTTTTCATTAATTTAAATGAGAAAATAGCAATTTATTTCTACTAAATGAGCTGCTTTATGCATTTCTGCCTTCACTACATTAAGATATACTTTCTGTTTTCTCATTTCATTATTAATTTTTAAGTTATTGTACAAGGTTATGGGTTTCATTATATTTTTACACATGCATGTCTCCTCCTTTGTCTTAATTTATCTAATACAATCCAAGCAGAAATTCCATAAAATGAAAGCACTCCCTGATTCAGAATATTTTTTTTTGTAAAGATACAATGTAAATTCTGTCTGGGTTCTGGACTTTTATAGCATTATTCTTCCTAAAAGAGATAAAGAAAACCCACTAATTGAGAACTCAATGCCACTTCAATCCACTTATCTTTAAGTATTCTAATGCTTGTTATTGTATCTCTAACATGGTAACCTCTAGCCATTGCTGTAAATGTTCCACACACACAAAAGAGAGTGTAAACTACTGCTTCCATTAGTGAAAGATGAAATTATAGTTATTTCTCATATGGGAAAATGAGTAAAGTAAGCTACAGGCAATCTAAATCTGGCCTCATCCTCTTTGTGCTAAGATGGTAACATCTAATTATAGATTACAGGCTACTGTCATAGATTTCGTTGGGGGGTCGGACATCAACAATTTTTCCTGTTGTATGTAAATTTTATAAACTAGTGACATTTGCATTTCTGGTCTTGTCCAGCAAACAGCATTCAGTAATTTTGTCTTAACTTTTGGGATAAACGGCACATACCACTTTTCTCTTCCCACAGCTGCTGATGCTCCTTCATTTCTAAATAGTCTATGCAGAAGGAAAAAGAAAACATTCCCAAATCTCTAGTGCCTCAAGGTTGTGCTACTTCTGGCCTCTCTGGAGGGTCAAGAGAGGGCAGAAGAGGAGCAATGCATTGCCATGGTCTGAGCAAAGACTCATCCATCAGACCACTGGGCTTTGTTCTCCTGTGCCTTCTTTGCACTAGAGTGGAAACAACAGAAACAACCCCCCAAAAGCAATTCTGCTGAATTACTTTGTAGAACTGAGGTAATAAATGACACAGCCTGTCTCTCTAGTAAGTACGTTGCAACACGAATACATTGTGCCTAGGAAATACATTTTATGTGAAATTTTATTTCATACACACAAGGGGTTTAAATACCAGCATATAAAAGTAAAACAAGAAAAAGAAGGAAATACCTAAAGTCAAGCTTTATGCTGTGCACGGGAACAGTTCTTACCCTGACAAGGTTTTTTATATTGTATATTAGCCTAGCATGGCCTTTAAGAATCTCAGATGACTGTCTTGCTTAAGCCAGGCTCAGGGAGGATTTGGATCTGAGCTCTGCGATTTTCTGTTAGGTCAAAAGCTCATAATCCTACTCTTTTCCAGGATCTTCAGACCCATTTCTGATTTCACAGCAGGCATATATATTCTCTCTCTCTCTCTCTCTCTCTCTCTCTCTCTCTCTCTCTCTC
>JADRCD010197323.1:0-10894 GCA_019843815.1 Montemys delectorum | reverse complement strand
ACACACACACACACACACACACACACACATATAAATCACCCAGGAAGAGAGGCCAATTTTATTTCAGCAGCACCCAGGGATGATTTCCAGAATCAGCCTCACCCAGTTGGCCTCCCACTTGAGTCCCCAAGCACTGGCCCACAGGAAGATGAACTGAGGCCATGATACTCCTGAATGCTGGACCCTCAAGCCATCCCCCAGAATCCTGAGGAATGCAGACCTAGAAAGTGGGACCCCCCCTCCCTGGGTTCCTTAGGTTAATTTCTTCATCTGCCCTACAGGGCAGCTGTGGGCTTTCTGAGCCACAAAGACTCCTGGCCCCTGTACCCACTATGGTCACCCTCTCCTCTCATTGGGTAGCTGTGTACCGTTGAGCCCTGTCCATAGACCTGCCTCCTACGCCCATCATCCAGAAGGCAGAAGGGGCACACAGCACCCCGAGCCAGTGACTGCATCAGGATGCCGAGAGGGAAAATGGCTCGAGCTGGGTGGCAGAGTAGAGCAGTGGCTGGCGAGTTGAGTGGAGGCACTGTATCCACAGAGGAGCCAGCTAAGGATGCAGGAGAGGACAGCTCGGGAAGTAAGGAAATCACAGCTTGTGAGACACTAGGGCAGGGACACCAGAAGGACATAACTAGGCCCAGGTTAGGAGTGGAGAAGTCTCTCATGAGGCCGGGACAGTGAGCCTGCAGCACATACCCTGGACATGGCCTCCCTCCTTACCCAACCTCACACCTGGATGCAGACACCCTCATAAACACAGCTCTGGAAACCAATCCCACCCCAGAGCAAAGCGGGTTCTCACTTGCCCGAAACAGAGCCCTCAAGTTTCCAAGTGATGACCAGATACACGAAGCTCCAACTATGTCACTGACCTGATGGGGCTGCCAGGAGAAGCAGGCATTATTCATACAGGAAGAAAAGGACAAGCCCTGGAGGTGACTCCATTGACAGTACTCTCACTCTACTGCTGGCAGGACCTGCAGAGTGCCTGCTCCTAAGCATGTGCTGGGCCCACTCTAGTAACATCCCCAGCTCCACTGAAGCCACAATGAGCCCCGTTGGGAGGGATGTGCCCTTCACAAACCTCTCCACATGGTCCCCATGCCTGTCCGTGTGCCACAGTATATTTGTTCACAGTATATTTTTATCTTTTTTTCCATTCAACATTATCTCCATTATAACAAATAGCATTTTCTCTCCTAACTTTTTTCCTAACAACATTTTGAGTCTGGAGAGAAGGCTCAGTGATTAAGAGCAGAGGATGCAAGTCCAGTTCCCAGTACACACATCCGTTGGCTCTCAACTCCCTGTAACTCTAGCTCTGAGAGATCCAACACCCAATACCTTCTGCTGGCTTCAGGCACTAAACCCATGTGCACATGCCTCCACATACACACACACATGAGTGTACATAATTAAAAATAATAAAAATAAATAAGATATTAGACACAAAACTAGGTATTGACAGTTTAAAGCCCTCATCACAGAAAAAGGAATGCTTTATATTTATTTACTTATAACCTTAGAATCTATTACAAACTAAATACCACCAATATTACTGCACTGAAAGGAATTACCAGGAAAGAGAAGCAAGATCAACTCACATGAAACAAATGAATAACACCTACTAAAAGTGGAAATGGGAAGTGTAGGTCTTTCCCTTCTCAAAAGCCCAGGCTTGGGTGCTTCACTGCCTTCACACTCAGGAGCAGAGAGCCAGCTGACACTGCAAGCTCATGTCACACGTGCACTGAAACCTGTGCTAGGCACCCCCCTTGTCACTGTACCGAGAAGCGGCGTAAGGATAGGGTCTTTTTCTGGCTCACTGTTTGAGAGGGTGCACGCAATCCTTCACAGGAGGGAAGACATGGTGGCTGGAACAACAGGGGCTGTGGCAGCAGGTAGGTAAAGCCTCTTATTCATATCTCAGAGGAAACATCTGGAACCAGGGCCCTCACTAACCCTCAAAGCTCACCTATCCCCCAGTGACCTACTTTTTCCCGCAAGACCTCATCACCTCAGGGCTCCACAACTTTCAAAAATAGCACCCGCTGGAAAACAAGGGTTCAAATGTATGAACCTGTGGGGGACATTTCACATTCAAACCACAACAAACCCTAAACCTTTGGACAAGATATCAGTAGATGGACTCCACTGAGATACAGAAATATAGAACCATCGTAGTGAGGCGAGCTTCATCCCATGAATGCAAAGTTAGTTTAACACTTCAATGTTAATATCTAATACCTAACAATATAGTATCTAACAGATGGTTTGAGCAAGGCTATAAGCTGTGAAATCAGAATTAAAAGAGGCATGAGGCTGCTTGGGTAATCACAGTATGTACCCAGTAGGCCAAGGCAAGACGATCCAAATTCAGGACCAGCTTGGGCTACACAGTGAGATTCCACCTCAAGAAAAAAGAAATCACCATATAAAAATTAAATGTATACTATGTACTAAATGTAATTTATGTACTGTACATAATTAAATATATAGAAATGTAAATTTCTATATACTAACAGTTGATGATACAAAATTAAGTCAACAGATCTAAACCAACTGTGGAGACATAATCCCAGCTCTTGACACAGGGGGATCATGAGGCAGGGACCCGGACCCCATGAGACCTCATGTCACAGCACTGAGCGGAGTTGTACTGAGAAGAATCAGAGGGCAAAGGGGTACCACAACCATGCCAGGATGCTCTGTTGATAGTGTTGAACATTGTAAATGGTGCCCAGGAGAGTGCTGACAAAGTGCAGAAGCCATCAGTACAGAGTAAGGGTGACAGGAACAATTGGCTCATGCCGCAGAGGCTCTGACAGTGCGGACACCACCAATGGTGTATTGATGGAAATAGGCTTCCTCGGCACTGCACGGATAGAGCCTAGATGGTATCCACAGATGCCATCGGCGCCCTCTCAATAGAGCATGGGTGCCTCTGGCACTGTCAACAGTATGTTGGCAACATTGGCAGCATGTGTGACTATTGAAACTCTGTTGACAGACTATTAAAATATAAACACTGTCGGTGGTGTCCCTGCCACTCTGATAAGTGTGCTGACACCGTCGCCATGCTCCGAGAGCGCTGACTTTATGCATCGATCTCGGTACCCATGTTTTTCCAGCCCCATGTTCACACAGGCCTCACTCTAACCTCAGAGACTCCACCGCCTCTGTCTCAGTGAGCTTCTGAGCTCCCTTAGGCCTCCCCAGTCCCAGAAGCTTCTGCTGCTCCACAGGGCTGTTAAACTCAAATCCAAGTTGGATGACATGAAACGGAGTGAAGGCCTGAGCCTGTTCATCCTGGTGCAGGGAGGGCTCTGTGGTCACGTGTGGCTCCTCTCTGCCGCAGCTGACATTTGCAACTCCAGTGGGTCTGTTAGGAGTGTTGATGTCTGTGCTTATGGGAACTTTGCTAACAGACTTCAGGTGGCAACTCCTAATCTTATGCCTTTTTATTTTTTTAACCAATGTTTGTTGAAAAGTGGCCCCCCAGGTCCATGTGTCTGTGCAGGTAGTTCTCCTCATGCCCGCTGAGGACAGACTTGGTAATCTGGATATAGCAGAATGGTGTCGAAAGCTGCCCGTGTATCTAAAGCACTATGTGCCCCATGCCATCAGGGGTGAGCATGGGTTGAAAGGCCACTGAAAAATGACTGTGATGAGCACAGGGCACAAGCCCAGACCAGGAGGGTTAATTCCCCATGCCTGCTGCCATCCCAAGGACAGTCATTTATTTTGTCCTCCAAACAGCCTTCGGGCAAGCCAGCAGCTCTGATTCCTGGCCTATGGCCAGGCTCTCAGATGTGGGCTGGCCCAGAAAATAAGCAGAACCAATCCCTGGGAAAGCTGGGATGAGATACGTGGAAGCCCACTTAGTGCAGGCAGCTCCCATGATACCAAGCAGGATGAGAAGACAGAGGAAGAGCCAGAATGCCGCCCTGGAGAGGCTGAAGGTGTGGCCAGCATCCAGGGTCCCCAGCCTGGTAGCACTGCATATAGGGTGGGCCTCAGCCATCTGTGTGGAGGAACATCTGGTTCTGATCCTTTGCTATCCAGGGTGAGAAAGCTATTCTGGGTGGTGAGGGGAAGGACCTATGACCAAGAGTTCTGGCATCTCCTCCACAGGCATGCACAGTCTGCCAGTAGGGTCCACGGGTCTCGCAGACTGTGTTTAGCCCAACCTTGCCTGGTGCTCTGACCATTGCTGGGAGCCATGTGCCCTCAGCCAAGAAGAGAGAGGCAGTCTGTCCTAGGCTGGGGAACAGTGTTGAGATGACCTGTGGTGGCCCAGAGCTGGGACCGATGAGTATCCCTGATACCTTTGATACCCTAGTTGGGAGGGTGTTCTCTTCTCTTCAGAATTCCCAGGTATCACGGGTCTGTATAAGCCTCTCAAGTGCTTGTATGGAGAAAGGGCCCAATCCTGCTATGACGGTCCAGGAGCTGCTCTCTCTCTCTCTCTCTCTCTCTCTCTCTCTCTCTCTCTCTCTCTCTCTCTCTCTCTCTCTCTCTCTCTCTGTCTCTCTCTCTCTCTCTGAGTAGCTCAGAACATTTTCTCCTCTGGGTCTATTTTGTCTAGAGTCTACACTTTCGACTCTAAGCCCCGCTGACTCCCCATCAGTTAGTGTCCTCCATGCCTCGCCCTTCAGAAGTACCTTGCATGGGACCCACCCAGCTCCTATGGAGGAGGCACAGTCAGGGAGGTGCTGAGCAAGCAGTTGCCTTTGGGTGTCCTGGGGACTCTGCTCCTGGCTCTCCTGCTTTCATCCCTTGGGATGGACCCTTCCTACCTCCAAGACTAAGGCCCCTTTGGCTGATGACCTGCAGAGGCACACCCTCAGGGTAAGTGTGACATGCTGAGGAGACACAAGCTTGGCTCAGCATGGAAGTTTTTTCCCTTAAATCATAGATGTATCCCCTCTGTTTTCTCTCTCTGCTCCAAGGCCAAGTTAAAATGAACCTTAAGCCATTTGATGCAACAAAGTTGCTTTGAGGCCAAGCTACTCAGAGGGCTGAGTGGGATCTAGTGAGCACTGGTGCTATTGGCTACAAATGGGATGATGACTGTACTGCCTGGGGATGGGGGGGAGTGGCTGTGTGGACAAAAGCAAATGACTCTCTGGCCACATCCACCAAGGTCCTGCTCTCTAACACCCAGTTAAGAACATTATATTGATAAATTTCTGCGTGCTGTTTGAGCTCACTGAGATGTCGGAACTGAGATGTGTCTGGAATCCCTAACACACACACACACACGCACACGCACACGCACACGCACACGCACACGCACACACACACACACACACACACCTGCTGTTTGAGTTCACTGAGATCTTCCTACTTTAGACCCGAGCACACTTGAGTCAAATGTCCTCCCAGCCAACCCGAGATGGGAAACAGCCTAAGAATAGAAACACTGTGTTCTTACGAACAGCCAGAAGGAAAACCATTTCCAAAGGAGGTTACTATTGTCTATCACATGATATAAAAGTGCCAAACACGGAAACGGGAAGCTGGAAATTCAGCCATGGAGAGGAAGCTCAGCCAGGAACTCCTCGCCACCGACTGCCTCAAGCTCCCCGTTAGTTTCCGCTGGACAATGTTACTTATTTACTGCCATTCACTCTTTCACTGGGAAGCTTGTTCTCAGACCATCTGCTCTGCTGAGGATTCTAGCTAGGTCACCCCAGCATGGCTTCCCCAGTCATCTGGAAGCCATGGATGCCCCGGGTTGATGGTGCTTTGTTGTCTGTCGGCCTCTTCCATCCATTCACTACTTCCTGTCTGGTCTTTACTTGTGCTTGCTGTATACTTAGATGCTCATTCAACACGGATGCATTCTCCATACTACACAGATCCCAAAGTCCTGCTTCCTGCTGCCCTGGCCTAGGACGGGCACAGATCTGTGGCTTTCCCCACCCAGACCTCAAGTAACTTCACCTAGAGTCATTCCCAAGTCACTAGGGATGGGACTGCCCTTCGGACCACTACTGATGTGGAAATATGAAGTAAAAAAGCACCCAAACAGAAAGTAAGGCAGGGGATAGGGGGGAAGAGTCCTTGAGTGTTTGAGTTAAGTCTCAGAGGTCTGAACACCACCCTGAGAGAGCCCTGGGAGGTAAATCACAGCCCAGACAGCAAAGACCTCTCTGACAGCCTGCAAGGCCCTGAGAGCCCCCAAGGTTTCAGGGCTAGTGGAAGATAGGGTGGGGCCCTGGACCAGAACAGGCCACCTACAGAACTCACAGCTTTTTTCATATGAATGCCCTCAGGCCCCTGGAGCAGGAGGGGGTTCAAGGGCCTGACCCTACACCGCCCCCCCCCCCAGCCTAACTCTTGAGATGCTGCCGAGAGGCACCGGGCCACAGCTGCAGCCACCCACAGAGGAGGCAATGTCCCAGCACCGGGGAGGCGTGCGGCAAAGCAGAGCACATACTTCTGTCCGAAAATAGATTTTATCTGAAGAAGAAACAGATGGGGAGGGAGTCAGCTCCTCCTTTAATGGAAAGCGCAGGAAGCAGAGGGGAGTCTAGCCTAGCCTATTTTCCTCCTGTCCCTGAGGATGAGCTTGGAGACCCCCACAGAACCCTGGGTCATTTCAGCAGCTGGTAAGGTTAGGCAGGTGGAGGTTAGGCAGGTGTCCTGAGCTGGCTGAGGACCCTGATGTCCTTGTCCTGCAGAGCCAGAGGGTCAGAGCAAGTCTCAGTCAGCACTGGCTGAAGTGACCCAAGCCACCAGGCACAGTGTAACCAAGGCTGCAGACATTAGCCGACAAGGACCTTCACAGGGCGTCCTGGCTGGGTGAGTAGACAGGGACTCCAGGGCAGCTTTCTCCAGCCTAGTCCAGGACCTCAGCCCTGCTGCCCCAGATTGGCAAGTGAAGCATCTAGAATGTAGCTGCCAGGGATCCTGGACTCTACCGCTTCTTCCCATTATCCCTACAGCTGACTCTAAGTCTCATCTGGTCAAGGCCTCCCCCTCCCCACATCCACACCTGTGTTACCTCTCTTTTCAGCACCCACATTCCTCAGGACTAAGCCCACTCTCTTTATCCAGGATAAGTATGCTTGTAAGATCAACTTAAGCAGGCTCTTTGGGACCAGTGGTAGCTTAGGGAGAATCTAGGTCCTAACTCAAGCTAAGGGTACATTTATTTATTCCCTCCTGTGAGGCCTGGTATGGACCACAGTAACGTGTCTGAAGCAACAGAACATACTACATACACACACACACACACACACACACACACACACACACACACACGTCTTGGATGGAGGAGGCGGTCCAGAAAACTCACAGGCATTTACAAAGCCTTGAGTACCGGTGTCTCAGTACCATGAACTGCACGTTCTCAGCTCATGCTGCACACAAGTTGAGCTGGCACGGGACCCTACAATCGGGAAGGCCTGAGTCATGGGATAGGCATGCACACCCTTTCCTGCAAAGGAGTCTTGCAGACAGGGTGTTAAGCTGCAGGAAGCATGAAAACTCATAGGCCTCTGAGGTCTGCTGGAGCCCTGGGCTGATGAGTGAGGTTAGGGCCATGGCGAAGGCTATAACCCCCTAGCATCCTCCTGCGAACCCCAGCCATGTCCATGAAGCCTGATCCCCACTCTTCCCAGTTGGGAGTGGAAGCTGATGGCCCTCAGAGAGGCCCAGCTTCAGGCCCCATTACCAGAGATGTCCCTTGAGTCCAACAGGACCACAGAGACCAAACCTCTGCAGAAGATAATGGTTACACTGGGACCCTCCATCAATTCCAGGAGCAGGGCTGCTCCGGGCCCCACCCTAACCCTCACCACTGCCCCAGAGTTGCAGGAGTCAAGGAAAGGCTGGATTTTCTGTTTTGCTCCTGCCTTTTATCAGCAGCCACGGGACCATCAGAGATACTGGGAACTTGAATGGACCTTAGATTGGAGCTTTGCATAAAGGAGTCGACATCATCCTTATGGACAGTCTAGAGGGCAGCCCCCAGGATGGGCACTGGAGAGACACTGGGTGAAGCGAAGAGTCAAAGGAGCCACACAGCACACCGTGTGGTTGTCACAGCTGCAAGGAGTGGGTTGGAAATAAAGCTGTAAGCTTCCCGGCAGCACAGACGGGGAAGCAGCCCGACCTTAAGATGGTAACAAATGCTTTCGCCCTGCTTCCCAGGGGCAGCCCGGGCGACCCTGGAGGCTGCGGGATCTTGGCTTGGTGTTTTCTGGTTGGGGGGTTGAAATGGACAGGGAGGAGAGAGACCCTCCTTACCATGGAAACAAGATAAATATCTAAGGACAGGGCAGCCATAGAGATTTTTTTTTTTTTTTTTTTTTTTTTTGTTCCCCAGGGTCACGGTACAGCCCGGGAGAAGGGGGAAAAAAGAGGGAGGAGTGATTCACAGATGTTTCTACAAGGTCTTTCTCCCCTTTCTCTCCTTCAGGCCCTCATCAGGGCAGTGCTGCCTACCAGCTGTAGGTGCAGGTCTCCCAGCTGGTCCTGCCTCCGCTCTGCCCGAAACCTTCTACCAAATAATGCCTGGAGCCCTATGCCCCGATTCTGAGCCCTCTCTAAATATAAAGAGTGTCCCCACCTGGTGGTCACGTCACCCTCCACTGACCTTACCCCTCAGGACAAGGGCTGCCTGGCCATCCTGCTAGATCCAGGTTCCAAGTGGCTCTGCACAAGTTCTGGGTCACTTTGCCACAAAGTCCACTCATGCAGTCTGTGGATGGATTAACTGTCTAATGACCAACTGACCACAACTCAAGCACTCCATGCTCACTGACAGAAAGTGAGGGCGGCTGGCTCAAAGCCCAACTGGCTCACCTCCCAGGGCTGTGGGGGAAAGCTGGCAGACGCTTAGAGAAACTGAGTGGGTGACTGGACAGCCCTCTCTCTCGAGTTATAAATATCAAACAAACAACAACGAAAACTAAGTGTCTAATTTGTCTGACGGCAAGAGCTAAGAGTGGAGGACCAGTCTCCTTGAGCTTTCTGCAATGTAAGCTGGAACCCACTGAGCTCATCTGAGGGGTCAGGGAGCCATCAGAGGGGTGAGGGGACATAAAGCCCATGGGACGTGGCCCTGATAACACCTGGATTTGACCCCAGTCTTCTTTGCTGCATTTCAAACTTAATCGTGAAGTGATTAATCATGAATCACACCGTCTGCGATAAAGAGGGCAACATGGACAGATAACTTGAATAAAATAGAACCAGCAAGGTCGCATTATGGGACAGCACTATTATCTACAGTCTTGTCACCTTCCATCTGGACTTCTTATAGTGATGTCTAGACAGATAGGGTAGTACCCATACCCCTCATGTGCCAGAGTCAGCAAGGAGGCCACTGACCTAACGGTTTACTCTTGTCAAAATCTATGACATACACACATGCAGAACACCTGCCTTCCGAGGGTGTTTGAGGGACAATGGTGGCAGAGACCCAGAACCCAGAGCAGCCCTAGTGTGAAAGCCCAGCCTCCTGGGATTCCACCTTCAAAACTGGGTCCCACATGAGCCATCCCAGAGGCCTAGAACAACCAGGAACTGTCCCCTCAGAGACAGAGATCTGGCTTCTGGGTGGTCGGACACTGGTCTGCGTGAGTCACTTGGCCCGTGAGGGAGCCGTGCCGGCTCCCCACGCCCACATGTCATGGTCCCAGCCCAAAATGTTTTCTACACTCCTTTGTCTTCACAACAATTCTAGGAAACTTTTATAACCTTGTAAAAGAAGAAGAAGTAAGAACTGGAAAGAGAAGCCCAGCAGACAAGCCGGGGGAGGGTGGGAAGGGTACAAGCCGCTCAAAGACAGAACCATGGAAGGCCAGCAGCCAGCTCAGGGTGGGCCTGGCTCCTCTTCATGCTCTGAGCCTTGGCTCCCTTGGGCTTGGCTCGGGGAAACACTCCATCAACTTCACACTCAAAGATACAGTCTGGTCTGAAGAAAGGTGTCCTGGTGTTCACCAGAGCGCGGCCACTATCCTCTCCCCGCGTGACCTCCTGGGGACTCTTGGGCCCACATGCTCCTGTGTACTACAGGCTGTCAGCCTTCGTGGATTCTCTCTCAAGGAGTTCCTGCCCGTGCTCCTGTCCAGTGACCACTCGCACTGCTTGAGTAGAAAAATCACATGTATTTCTGCAACCGTCACAGGCTGATGGAGGTTTTCATTATTTTTCTACGGTTCAGTGGGTTTGGGGAGAAGATGGCAGCCTGTGGACCCAGCCTCCACTTTAAAAGAATGGCCTTCTCTTTTCCCTTGGTAACAATGGTTCTCACCACCACCCCCCTTCCTGAATTCAGGCTGTCCGAAGCCTTGACTTAGGACTGTTGTAGAAATACAGTACCTAGGTCCTTTGAGAAAGTAAGAATTCAGACAGAGGTGGGTGGGGCTCTGTGAGGTGGGTGGAGACTGACCTGGTCTACATAGCAACTACATGCCACTCAGGGCTACATCCACTGCTCTTGGGGAGATCTGAATTTTCAAGAAAGGAGGAGTCAGGGGTCTCAGCAGTCCCTGCACCCTAAAAACTATTCAAGGAGGTAAAGACAGCACCACAATCTCAGGCTGTTCACTGCCCCCTGGCTTCTGACTAGAAAGCGTGAGGAAAGGTTCTTTTAGTCCACCTTCACGGCAAGAATACTGTGGCTTTGAAGACTGAAGAGCAGGGAACAGAGTTCTGGGGGTTGAACACATCATCCCTGGCTGCTGTGGTGAGGCTGTGTGTAAAATGTCATTGTTTTGCTTGTTTAAGAGTGTGTCTCCTAAAGTTTCAATGAGAAGGCTGGGCAGTGGTGGTGCATGCCTTTAATCCCAGCACTTGGGAGGCAGAGGCAGGTGGATTTCTGAGTTCTAGGTCAGCCTTGTCTACAGAGTGAGTTCCAGAACAGCCAGGGCTG
>JADRCD010197322.1:0-18030 GCA_019843815.1 Montemys delectorum | reverse complement strand
GCTCCTGCCTCTTCCCACCCTACTGTTGGGATTATGGATGTGTACCACCATGCCTGGGTTTCTATGGTGCTGGGGGTAGAACCCAAGGTTTTATGTATGTGAGGCAAACACTCTACCAACTGAGCTACATCTCCATCCCCTGAATATCCATTTAAGAATCAGATTACCAAGCAGAGAGAAGCAGGGAGGGGGCAGACCCAGGAAAAGCCAAGAAAAAGCCAGTAGCATTTGAATTCCACTGTCTAACTTGGTTTTCTTTCCTTTTTTAGATTTTTGGAATATGCCTGGCACAGAATTTGGTGAGTGACATCGAAGCTGTCAGGGCTAGCTGGTAGACCCCTGCAACCACTGCTGTCAGACACTGGACTGATCCCCCCTCGATGACTGACCCTCTGTGTGCCAGCTGGCTGATGGCGGGCTGCAGAGGCCTGCAGTCTCACCTCATGGAGCTGCCAAGAACTTAACTTTCTGTGGGGGTAGAACTGGGAAATGCTGCTCACAGACGGAACTTTGAAAAAGAAAAACAAAACAGTGTGCAAATCGCCGAGTCGATGTGCCGTGAATCTCTACTGTAGCCGTGAATTGGGGGACGGATGGATGCTGCCAGAAGGGGAAAAGGGGGGTTGGGCACCGCATGTACTTGAATTTAAGGAGAACACAGCGCTGTCCACATCTTGGCTAAAACTTGCACCCTTACCCCAACACCCCAGGGCCAGGTGTCTTGAAATCTTAAAATGCGCATTTCCAGAAACCGGTTGTTGCATCTGTCTTCCAGAGAAGAAAACAGCTGCCCCCTGTGTTCAGATTCTGAGAGAGGTGGGATGGGTCACCTTACAGCTTATGCTCTCCATCCTGAGTTTCCCCTTCAGAGAACTGGGTGTTGGCAGCAAACTAGGGTGGCAGAGGCTGTGATCCACATTTCCACAGGACTGATGTCTCCTCTGAGTGGCCAGCCTGAGCTTGGTGACATCCAAGGAGAAAATGAGGTTAACGAGAGACATTAATTAAACACTCCCTCACCCCACCTTACCAGACCAGTGAGTGGGTTCTTCTGATATTCTGGAATACTCTGGGCTGTGTTTTGTGTTTTATTTCTTTTTATCAGTTGTTATTTTGGTTCTTTTTAGTTTGTTTTTGTTTTTTTTGTTTTTTTGGTTTTTTTGTCTCCCAAAGGCAAAGGCTATGACACAGTCCCTCTGTAATGGTTTCTTATTCAGCTTAAATAGTTAGTTTTTGTAGACCCTTCATCTGCATGTACCGTGACCCCAAATCCAACATGTTCTTTTCAGAGAGACATTTGAGAGTGTTCATTGGTGTTTCCGTCATAGGTATCCAGCCTTGGATGGTTGTGATGTGTTCTCCTAGCCACAGCTTTGTATTCCCGAGGCCTCCCTGTCTTTCCCGGCATCTAGCTCCTCTCCTACCATTCCCCATCCTTCTCACTGAGTGGTTTAAAGCCCAGTTCCAAAGTGGGGTTGACACTGTCAAAAAGCATTTAATGAGGTTTTTCTTTTTTTCTTTTTTCTTTTTTTTTTTTAATCCTTTTTTGCAACTTTAGTTTTGTCAGATATTAAATAAAAAACAAGCCTAGCATAGTGCATGGCCAGAGCTCTGGAGGTGGCCTCAGGGTGTAACAAAGCACAAATATTTGAGGGGCTACACCGAAACCCAGCCAGGGTTCTGTGACGCTAGGTGGGAAGCCACCTTCAGGTTCTTCTCCTGCTTCGCGCCCACTGGGAGGGTAGAATTTAGCCCCAGACTTTCCCTCAGCTTGTGATAACCCCTGGATGTTGCTTTCATGGGGAGATTTTAGTGGGCGGGTTGCCGGGAAGCCCCCAGGCTCTGTGATAGCAGGAGCTTGTTCACCAGCCAGCACTCTGAGTAACGCAGCCCGGTTTTCCGTTTCCTCAGCACGTGGCTGATGGACGCAGTCTGCTCACAGGGAGGTCAGGCACTCCTCTAAAGTCTCATCTCCACCATTTGGGTGTACGTGGTTCTGCATGTTTGTATTGGTGTCTGTTATTATAGGTAGAGATAGTCATTCCATACGTGGAGGTGAGGTCACGTGACTTCACCCGTCCATACCACGGCCGTTGCTTGTGATGTCCTTCAACGCGGACTCTCGTGCTCTCAGATTGGCACTTCTGTCTTCTTTATTACCTCATTCTCCAGTGAACTGCATCTGGCCAGTTTTGATTCAGAATCAGGCAAGTCCCCACCCCGTGGCACATCCAGTGAAAGCCAAAACACAAGCCCAAGTGAGTTTTAAATTTTAATCACCCTTTATTTTTTACACTCTCGAGTGATTGTAATAAAAGCTGTCATTAATAAACTCGGTTCTACCTTACATGGGATCACGTCGTCTTACTTTTCTGAATTATTTCTCAGATGCTAGCTACTGTAAAACACCTGGAATGGTTCCTTAAAACACAAAGGGCCTAGGTCAGGCGGACAGCTCATGTATAGTGTGCCTGAAATTTCAGGTTCCATCCCATGTCCCTGAAACCACCATTATTTCCAGAATTCCTAAGGAGGTAGGTCAGGATGGGGCTCAAGGACTTGCACTTGTGAATACCTAAGATGCTGATGAGACCACACACTAATTTTTAGAAACACGGATCAGTCCTGGAAGGGAGGAGAAATTTGTGGTTGTAGGGGGCCAAGTCTCTGAGCTGCTAAAGGTAGACAAAGCACCCTGCAAGGAGGTATTCTCTGTCTCAAGGGCTGTTCTCTGTTTGTTACAGACATCTTAGGGACATTACAAAACACAGATCCCAGGCCTTGACCCTGCCATTCTGGGCTGGGTATATGTATCCATGTATGTATATATATTAAAACTCTATGAACATCTAATACACAGAGGACCTAGATAAAAGTTACAGCTTTTATAAGAAAGTAATTGCCAGCAGTCCCTTGAAACTGTCATGTTAACCCACTGGAAAATACCAGCTTAAGTGGCTTTTTATGATGAAGTGTTACTGCAGGATACTTTTGAGAACAAATGGAAGGAAAGGCTTCTGTTTCATCTAGTACTCCAAGACCAGACAGGACAGTGTGTCCGAAGACTTGAGAAATGCCCCAAGAAAAGCAGATACAGAAAGCAGAAGTATTTTGATTTTAAAGAAACTTGTCCATGATTGAAGATGGGCAAGCCCCGTTGATGTCTCTTTATCTGATGTCATGGGCCTGGTTAGTCCCTCCATGCTCTGGCCAGCAGTGCAGAGGTTATAGCTACAATGATGCTTTGTTTACAAGGCTCAAAACTAGCAGCAGCTTTATCCTTACGAAGATCCTGGACTTGGGGGAAAATTGCTAATTTTCTTTTAACTTCTATTGTTTACTGGTTTCCACAGAGTTTGCCTCTGTAATATATATTTTAAAAATTACTATTCATAAAAAGAACAGTAAAAACCAGAACTTCTCATCAGAGAGTGGTTGAAAACTCCTATTTCTTTTCCCAGGGTATAAACCCCCTTGACATTTCTATGGGCTTGCTTCCTGCCCCAGGTCCCAGGCTGACTCCCCTCCAGAAGATTCTTAGAAGTGACTCTAACCAAACTTATGCTTCTTTGGAAAAGCATTGGCTCTCTCGGGGCTGGTGTTTGTGTGGGCAGGAATGGAATCATTTTGCAGCGTGTGGCTCTCCCAGCGCCTGTTTCCGGCTCTCTTGGAGAAGAGCCCTGGGAAGCCGGTGGGCTGAACAATGGGGGTCGGAGCCCAGTGACCTGGCAGGCCCTCCCCAGCAAGCTTTGCCATTTGTACATTGGTGCTTGCTCCTTCTCTTGGGAAATCTGTGCAGACCTCCAAGGAAGGACTGGGAACTTCTCCATAAACACTGGCTCCTGTGGCCAGAACCAGAACGCCAGGGCAGGGACGGTAAGAGTGAGACACTGTCAGCAGGTCGAGGCTGAGTGTACAGCAAATGTAGCTGTAGGCAGGGCTGAGTTGTGACTAATAGCAGAAACAGCACTAGGGCACAGTAGTCAGATGTTACTAGGTTTGGATGCAGGACGCAGGGGAGAGAAACTAAACTCTAAAGGCACCAAAGCCATCTTAATGTTCCCCTAGCCTTTTATTTTATTTATTTTTTGAGAGACTCGCCATAGCAGCAGAAGCTACTACAGCGTGACTTTTAGGACATTCTTGGTTTGTGGAATTAATTGATTCCCTCTGGAGGCCTGCTGAAGTAAGTTTCCTTTGTAAACTTACCCCAGAGTTGATCCATTCTCTCCCAATTAGACTGAGCTAGACACCCTGGTCCTTCATCTCCACTTCTTAGAAACAAGGGCTAAAGTCAATAAATGTACTTTATATATGAATTCCACAAAGAACCCGTGAGTGTCCAGCAAAACAAGCTACTATGCATGTGGTCCTCGCCTCCCAGAACTTGTGAGTCAATTAGAACAGGAAAGTTTTAGTGGCCTGCCCTCTAGTGTCAGCCGTGGAGAACCACAGCTGGCTGGTGTTCGAAGGGAGGTTCCCTGCAGATGCAAGCTGCACTCCAGTGTTGGGAAATGGATATGGACAGAGGGCAGGTGTTTAACGAGGGTAGATGTGTTCCTGCTTCCCACTCCTGAAAGCTGGGTCTCATTCTGGGAACTCAGGCACATCTTGTTCTCATCAGTATCTATGTGCTGATCTTGCCGGTGGCATTTTATTACCTTGTGGCATCAGCGTTTGGCAGGCCTGGTGGATGCTGGCCCTGCCCTCCTGTACAGTCTTGGATGCAGTTCTAGAAGCTGATATTCATTGCCACCGAGTGTTCGTCGGCCACTCTTCCAGGCACCTCTCATCCTAGTGGAAGTTGTATGATAAGCTGTACTCTGTCTCTGAGAGCACAGAATCCCCACTTGAGGGTTTTGTATGAGCCAAGATCTAGATCCTAAGCTGCACCTCAGATCTTCAACACTAATTGTGCAGGACAAAGGGAGCAGACTTTCCTGAACTTCCCTCTAAAAATAAAATAACTCTGACTGAGGATCTAGTGGAGTTAGCTTTGATTTGAGGATTTCTATCTCCTTTTTTTTTTTTTTTTTTTTTTCCAGAAATGGTCCAAGATTTCTAGTCCCAACTGGCCTGATAGTCCTTGTTCTGTTTCTCAGGCTGCCTTCAAATTTGGAATAATCCCCTGCATCAAGCTTCCAAGAGCTATACCAACAAACTCCGACCATCTGGCCACAGCCTTGATTGTAGAGACTGGAGAAACCATGGCCTACATGTTAGGAGTTTATCATGGGTTCAACTGTGTCTTTCAATATTATATTCCTTAAGATTCTAAACAGGAACTTCAAACACTGCCCTGAGGAGTACAGGGAATCCTCCTGATAGGAAGGCAGATTGAGGTAGTATGCCCATAATCCCAGGAGTGCCAAGCTGGACAGTGGCTAACAGAAACTGGGAGCCACAAAGAACGTTCAGTTCCAGCCTCTAGCACTCTGAGGGGACAATACTGTACTGAAGTCATTACGTTGGTGCATTTTTCTTCTGATGGGGATGGACAGGGTTCCATGCCTGTTGCTCTTATGCTTGAAGGTGCCTTTGGTGAGCCAGATGCGTTCCCCTGTAGTCCAGACTTCCCTTGTTCTCATCAGTTGACTGGAGGCAGCGGAACACTGTGTGGTATATGATAACTGTCTGCTTCATGCTCTTGTAATGTCTTGCTGAGTTCTAGTTTTGTTAAGATAGGCTCTTGCTGTACACTTTGGGTTTGTTAGCTAGCTGTATAACTCAGGCTGCACTTGAACGCATTCCTCCTGCTTCGGCTTCCCAAGTACTGGAATTGCTGGTGTGCACCACTCTGCCTGCCCAGTCTTGCCACCTTTTGTGGAGTATATTAAATAAAGAATGCATTATTATATTTAAGATTATGGCAGTATTTATTGGAAGCAAATTCTCTTAAATGCCACCTGCTATAATGATTAAAATCGCATAAATAAAATATCAATAAAATGATCTGTGCCTTCTGCAGTCTTCTTATGTTGTCGCCAAAACAACCCAGTAGTTCCCTAACAGTTGCAAACGGCCCCTGGGGTGAACAACTCATCCATCCTTGGCCCTAAGCGCATGGTTGTTAAAGTAAACTCTATTCCAAGTACTGCCACAAGTTCTCAGGAAAGTTTCAGAAGTGTAAACCAAAGTGGGATCTCCACAGGCCAAAGGTCTAAAACTTGTTAAGAGTTAAACTGCCATTTTTCCAAGGGACAAATAAACCAGCCGGGGCTCTCGACCTTCCTAGTGCTTCGACTCTTTAATATAGTTCTTCATGTTGCGGTGACCCCCAACCAAAAAATTATTTCGTTGCTATTTCATAACTGTGATTTTTCTATTTTCACGAGTCACAATGCAAGTATATCATATGCAGAGCATCTAATAGGTGACCCCCCATGGGGTCTCGACCCCCAGGTTGAGAACTACTGCTAGAGGCTCCAAGAAGGAAGAGGTCTAAGAGAGAAGTCCTGGGCTGCTCCTGGGGTGGGGATGGAAGAGTTATGATTTCCAGACTGGGGGCAGGAAGGTCAGGTGTGGACAGGGAGGGAAGTGTAGGGGACCCAGCATGGGAAGGTAACACTGGAACTAATGGGCTGGCAGTTGTGATTTCCTTTGCAATAAAGACAACATGAAAAACAGAGTTTTCAGTACAATGCGACAGTGAGGGGACAGACCCAACTATGATGCAGAAATGTTTTAGAAACAATTCGGAAAAATTGGTAGAATTGTCCATCACAGTGTGTTGTTAAAGGCAAAAACAGCACCCCATCACCCCTCAAGTAGCAACTAAGCTTACCTAACACACCTGCCAATCAAGTGGGCTCCTATCTCGGCAGGGCAGATTTTCCGGGAAGACAGCTGCTGTGGCTCGAATAACTAAATGCTTGCAAATTTTCTGCGTTAAAAGTGACCCCCAGCTTGAGTAATGGCTCAGCGGTTAAGAGCACTTCCTGCTGTTGCAGAGGACCAGTGTTCAATTCCAAGGATGGTGGGTCACAACTATCCCTAACTCTAACTCCAGTTCCAGGGCATCTGAACCTTCTCCTGACTTCTGCAGACGCCAGGCATGCCTACGATGTACACACATACGATGTACGCACCTACAGGATGCACCCATAAGCAAAACAGTTATTAAAGAAAGTGTCTCGGGTGAAGCAGTAGCAAGGGGCGGGGCTTCAGGTGAGCGGTGTGTGTGGCTCTCGTGGTCTTGAGTGGACTCCATGCCTTTATGAAGGAGGCTTAGGGGCAGGTAGGTGCTCTCCCTTCTAGAATGTGCTGGGAGGACTGGGACTCCGCCAGACACCGAAACTTCCTGGTACTTCTGCACAACCCACAGAATGAGAAACAATGTGCTTTTGTTTATAAATCACTAACCTAAGGCACTTATGTTAGTAGTATGAATGAACTAAGCCACTGCTCTCCATCCAAATCCTTTGTTCCTCTGAAATTCCTGGGACCCAGGAACTGGCAGGGAGGTTATCACATGTTGTGGATGCTGGGGACTGCTGGGGCGCCTCAGTGTGGTGGATGCTGGAGGTCTCAGTTTTACCCTTTCCAAGGTTGGAACCAAGGTCTTAGCATTAAAGTATCACTTTTTGCATGCATGGTAGAGCCAGCTGGGAGCACTAAAATCCCACCAGCCCTCCTAGACATCTGTCTTTTTTAAGCTCCCAGGTGGTGGTAATGAACAGGCATTAGCAGGTTCTGAGCACAGGTTCTGACTTAGGAGTTCTTTTTTTGTTTGTTTTTGTCTTTTCAAGACAAGGTTTCTCTGTGTAGTCCTGGCTGTCCTGGAACTCACTCTGTAGACCAGGCTGGCCTTGAACTCAGAAATCTGCCTGCCTCTGCCTCCCAAGTGCTGGGATTAAAGGTGTGCGACACCACCACCCGGCTACTTAGGAGTTCTTAATGGGGCTAGAGAGTCACAGTTCTACCAAGCTCCGAGTGAGAAGGGCTCTGGTTTCAGACAACTCTGGTTGGCCTTTCTGGGATTGATATTGAGGAAATAGTTGAGTGGTGGAATGTATACCCAGCATACACAGGGCCAGGGGCTCAATCCTCAGCATCGAACAAAGAAACAAAAATGTGAGTACCTTATTCTTGGCCAGTTTGGCTGCCGTCTCCTCACTACTTAGCTGGAATTGAATTGCAAGAGTAAAAATAAAAAATCTCATGCATAAAAATCAAAAGAATAAATAAGTGTTTAGCATCTTGAGGTATATATTTATAGTACAAGAAGGTTGACTTTTAAAGAATTCTGTTTTTAAGTTGTTTAGTAAGAGGGACTGTGTGGCCACATCTGCCTGTAATTCCAATACTTAAGAGGCAGGAGAGCCAAGCAAATGGAAGGCTACCTGTGAGGCTGTCAAAAAAAAAAGAGTGGAGGTACAATCATGTCCATTAATATTTTGATTTCATTAAATTGGGATTTTTTGTTTGTTTGTTTTTTGTTTTTTTTTGTTTTTCGAGACAGGGTTTCTCTCTATAGACCTGGCTGCCCTGGAACTCACTCTGTAGACCAGGCTAGCCTCGAACTCAGAAATCTGCCTGCCTCTGCCTCCCAAGTGCTGGGATTAAAGGCAAGTGCCACCACTGCCCGGCAGGATTTTTTTTTTTAGTGTCAGTGTGTTTATGTAGTGATAATATGCTAGCTTGCCTAATGCTCAAGTGGATTGTGTTCTCAAAATTTAGTCCATGGATAGACTTTTTGCAATTCTTAACATGCAAGAGTTCCCAGGGTTTAATCTGATTTCTAATGCTAAACCGTTATGTCTCCTCTTTGCCGATGTTAACTCTGTGAATATGGAGGTCTTCAGAGATGGTGG
This sequence comes from Montemys delectorum, assembly GCA_019843815.1. Lineage (NCBI taxonomy): Eukaryota > Metazoa > Chordata > Mammalia > Rodentia > Muridae > Montemys > Montemys delectorum. The sequence goes on along the minus strand of JADRCD010197322.1, from coordinate 9,217 downwards.
AGGGCAGTGATGTCCGGTCTGGGCTTGTAATCTTCAGTGTTCTTAATATTTCTCCCTTTTGATTTCTAGCATGATAGTCACAGAAATTTCCATGCCAACAAGGGCTCTTTAGGGTCTTCAGACTTCTTTAAAAGAGTAAAGAGTCCAGAGTCTAAAATGTTTGACAGGCACTGGTGTGGAGGAGCTAGCATTTAGCAGGTCACGACCCATGAACTGTTAATCGATTTCAGCTCTTCACAACTGAATGTAGCTTCTGTGTTCTTTCGTATATGGCCTACACTTTGCATGTTGCTCTGGATATTCTGATAGGGGAATGGTTGAGTCAAATTATTAAAAGAATCTCATTTATGATACCTACTCATAAGTCTTAGTGAAAACTGTGCAAACTGGAGCCACATAATATTTAAAGTTTTACAGTAAAAGTTAATTTAATTTTTTTATTCTGTGTGTGGTGTGTGTGTGTGTGTGTGTGTGTGTGAGAGAGAGAGAGAGAGAGAGAGAGAGAGAGAGACAGAGAGAGACAGAGACAGAGACAGAGAGACAGAGAGAGAGACAGAGAGACAGAGAGAGAGACAGAGAGACAGAGAGAGAGACAGAGAGAGAGGGAAACAAAGAGAGATGTGCACCAAGCACAACTTTGGTTCTTTCCTTTTACCAAGTAGGTTCTGGGGATCAAACTTCAATTGTCAGGTTGGGTCCACAATGTTTTATGTCAGGCAAATGTCTTTACCTACTGAGCCATCTTCATAGTTCTGAGATTGACTAAAAAAATATTTTAATTATACATATGTTTTGGGGGGAGAGCAGGGGAGAAGGATGGTAATGGGGTGCAGTGAAGGCCAGCAGAAGCCAGTGGATCCTCTAGTGCTAGAATCACAAATAGCCATGGGTATTGGGACTTGAACCAAGGTCCTTTAGAAGAGCTCTACATGCTTTAAACCGCGGAACCACGTCTGTGCCCCCTCCAATAAGTTCCAGGGCTTTGTGGTTAAAGAGGACAATTTGAGTGTCCCTCAGTGGTTGGGTGTGGATGTAGGGTGCATAAGACCTTTGAATCCAATGTGCAGCTTTGAAAAAAATATTATTTTAATGTATTTTATACACACCATATTAGCATTGTTGCTGACCTAATAAAATAAAAACATTAGAATGCCCATTACACCAGCAGCCAAATCTGCGGTGTGATAGATAGGCACAGTGGTCCCTGAGAATCTCTAAGGAACTGGTGCTTGCTACCTCAGCCTATACAGAATCTAGTGCTGTTCACGTTCTTTACATAAAGTGGTGTAATGTTGGAATATAACCTAGATATAACCTAGAAACATCTACACACACAGCTGAGCATTAAGAGCCTAGACAGCCCAGTTCTGAGACCTATGAAAGGGTCTGCAAACATTCTTGGCCCAGTTTTGCCCAGGAGAGACTTCATCTTATTTGCCTGTACATTAAAAAGAGAAAAAGGAAAAAAAAATAGCTGCTGCATCTCTTACACAAGTCTACTTGCTATCTAAACAGCCCTGAAAAGAACTTCAAACAAAAGCTTTTCTGTCTTTCTACGGAAATACAGGAATAGACGACACTCAAGAAGAATAGTCTCCCTGGAAGAGGACCATTTTCCTTCCTGCCTCCCCATTATCGACAATTCTGGAACAAAACATAAAACAAATCCATTTTCTATTCAAAAACCTTGGGCTTGCCCTTCCCAGTCTGTAAAAAAGCATTAAGACATCTCAGGTCCCATCTGTTTTCCAAGCCTGGACTTTGTTTCCTCCCCCTCCCATATGGATGACAAGAGCCCAGAGACATCTCCACTTACAATGCTGTTATTCTGTCTATGTATCCATTAACAAACTGTTTCCTATCTTCTCCTTCTGCAGTAAATAGCGAGTGAATCTCCAAAGTTATGTCAGAAGAGCCCTGGGGAGTTCTTTGGCTGTGACCATAGGCAGGACAAGATGCTCTAGAGTGATCTTGATACGTTAATGGCTAGGCTTATGACATCCCTCCTGGAAGGGCAGGGTCCTATCTGGTTCATGAATTCTCCTACCATCTGGGTTACTTGTAACTTCGTTTCCCTGGACCTAATGTCTACTCCTGACATCTTCATGGTATTTAGTGGTGGCAAGAAGGGAGGGCTGCTGTTCCCTGGGGCTCTTCTCAGCACTGATAACAAGGAAGAGAAAGGAAAGGTGACTGGCTGTCTCTAGCAGGAATTTGCCTTTTCCTATGTCCCTTTCTGGGAATTTATATTTCTGTGAATTAGAGCACAAGCTCAGGGAAGACAGGAATGTTCTAAGCTTGTCCTTTGTCTCCTGAACAAAACGAGAGTTCTGTAAATAAGGAGAACAGAGATGAATATTGGATAAATAACTTGCAATATTGCCACCAGGGCACTTTTAAACCCCGCCCCCCTCACTGATGCCACATGTCTTCTCAAGTAGACCAGAGGGGTAAGAAGCTCTGGAACTTTCCCCACCTGGGTTGGTCAAACGCCAGAGGAAACCAGCCCCTGCCCCTGCATGACCGCCATCTTCAGATTCCCAGCCTATGTGTCCTTTGATAGCTGAAGGCTTGGAGGATAATCTTTGTCTTCCAGAGCCTGGAGGGCATTTCTTCTTCAGGTGCACATCCTTCTATGTGCCTCACGCCACTGAACAGTTTGTCAGCGGGGCTGTCCTCTTCACTGGGGCCTTGGCTGGTAGTGGAAGAAAGCTTCTAATTGGTTAGCCATTTAACTAAGGAGGTGTAATTTCCTAAGGCAGACGAGAGAGTGGAAGTTGTAGGTGCTCAGGTCAGCCAGTAGAGAGCTAGGCTTTGCCCGGTCTTACCTCCATCTGGGCCAGAGAATCAAAGTCTTCAATAGGGGTATGGCCGTGAGCTGGCAAGTTTTTGTCAACTTGATACAAACAAGAGTCACTTGGGAATGTAACTAAATGTAACTAAGGAATGTAACTAGATGTAACTAAAATGTAACTAAGGAATTGCCTCTAACAGATTGGCCTGTAGGCTTATGGGCCACTGTACTGGCTGGTTTTGCATGTCAACTTGACACAGGCTGGAGTTATCACAGAGAAGGGAGCTTCAGGTGGGAAAGTGTCTCCATGAGATCCAGCTGTGGGGCATTTTCTCAATTAGTGATCAAGGGGGTAGGGCCCCTTGTGGGTGGTGCCATCCCTGGGCTGGAAGTCTTGGGTTCTATAAGAGAGCAGGCTGAGTAAGCCAGGAGAAGCAAGCCAGTAAGGAACATCCCTCCATGGCCTCTGTATCAGTTCCTGCTTCCTGACTTGCTTGAGTTCCAGTCCTGACTTACTTTGGTAATGAACAGCAGTGTGGAAGTAAGCTGAATAAACTCTTTCCTCCCCAACTTGCTTCTTGGTCATGATGTTTTGTGCAGGAATAGAAACCCTAAGACAGCCACCACTGTGGTCCTGAGTTGTATAAGAAAGTAGGCTGAGGAAGCGTGAGAAGGAGCCAGGAAACAGTAATCCTCCATGCGTTCGGCTTCAGTTCCTGCCTCCAGGTTCTCGATTTGAGTTCCTGTTTTGATATCCCCTTATTGATGGACTATGACATGGATATCCCCCAATTGATGGACTATGACATGGACATGTCGCTTAGAGTCATGGTCTTATCCCAGCCACAGCAACACTAGGCTACAACAAGCTGTTGGTGACATTGTTAATTCCTGCAGTCACCACAGGATATGTACCAGTGCTGTGATGAGACACTGGTGCCAGCATTGGGGCTCCTTCCTGTTAGCAAGATGGGGTGGGCATAGGCTTGGGATGGCTATCTACTCTGCTTTTGTGTTCCTGTCATTTCTCATTTGGCCTACAGCATTTGCCAGCCTTCCAGAAACTTAAAAGCAATAAATACAGTACAACTCTGTATGAGCCATAGAACTGTCCTTGAGTCTGTGACTCCAACTTCCTGTGCATGTGACCTGCTGTGTAGTATTGCTTTTTGTTCTGAAAATATACCTCCTTCACATATGAGGTCTCTACAGGTGACCTTCACATGAGCCATCCAGTGGTGATGAGAGCTGAACTCTCCCATGTGGCACCCACTCAGAGCTGCATGATGCCCCTGAAATGCTAAAATTCCCCCCATTTTCCTGTGGTTTGGGGACTGAACCCAGAGCCTTACACATACTAAATATATGTTTTACCACTGAAGTGCATACTCAGCCTCCCTCCAGCTCTCCTTAGTTTGTATATGTAGCATACACATGTATGTTTGTGTACATAGGTGTGTGTGCATGTGGAGGCCTGGCACCAACATGAATTGTCTTTCTCAGTTACTTTCTACTTTATTTTTGAAACTAGATCCCTCAGAGAACACATAGCTCACCAGTTCTGCTAGGCTGGCTGGCCAATGAGCTTTGAGAGCCTCCTGGCTCTGTCTATCCAGTGGTAGAGCGATTCACATATGCCCTATGCTTGATTTCTACAGGGGTGCTGGGGATCTGAATTCCAATCCTCATGCTTGCATATCAAGCACACACAACCAGTTGAGACAACCCATCACCTTCTAGGCTTATTCTTAGAGAAGTCAAGAGAACTAGATCTCTATGTAAACTCAATCAAAATTTCAATGGGTGTATAGGGTTTTTTTTTTTTGTTGTTGTTGCTGTTGTTGCTGCTGCTTTGTTTTGTCTTAACAAAGGCTGTGTGGACCAGACAAGCATGTTGGTCCTCCAGGCCATCGCTGGCTTATGAGGAAGGGACAGATGATTCTTGTAAGTGAAAGGACTTCTCATCTCTGTCCACTTTCCGTGTGAGCTGGGCCTGCAGTGTGCTGACTGGTTGGAACCAATCAGGGTGTCGGGCCACAGGGATGGTAAGAGTGGTAAGGGATTCTGATGAGCAGCTGCTGATGGTGCTTAGGGGCTATCACCCAGCAGCTCCATGAACGAGGCCAGCTGTACTCCGTTCTTTATCATTGATGGCACTCACACTGATAGGCTGGACAGTGATCAATGGGGAGAGAGTAGGCGAGAGCCAGATACCCAGAGGGAGGTGCTGATGTAACTAAGAGTAGAAAGGTCTGACAGGTCAGATCACTTATTTGTCTGTTTATTGAGATAGTGTCTCACTACATAGCTCTAGTTGTCCTAGAACTCACTACGTACACCAGGCTGGCTTCAAATTCACAGAGATCTGCCTCCCAGGTGGTGTGTGCACCACAACACCTGGCCAAGTCATGTGGTTTTTAAATGAGGAACTAGTAGCATCTAAAACCACAACCTAACACTTGGTTTTCAAAACTCAAGATGCCTTAAACATCCAAATGTTAGGAAAGGTTAGGCAACTATTGTACATCCAAGTAATTGAAGATGATGTGCCTATTCTGAGGCTTAGCGGAAGGCAGGTTGAAGGGGAGAACAGGAAGCAGGGAGTGGAATGAGGCGAGGCAAGCAAACCCAAGCATATGTGAAATGCTACAAGGAAACCCCACTACTTCACATGGCATACATATTTCAATGATAAAGATGCAGAGCATTTACAAAAAAAAATGGCAGAATACCTTTTTAGAAGTTTGCTTTGGACATCAGTCACCAATATAAGCACACTTTTTACAGACCAAAAGCTGTCTAATGAAGGTGTGGTACATAATGAGGCATGGCTAAATGTTCCTGGGAAAGCAACTGGAAGTGAGTTTTCATCAGATGCTTTTCTTCACATAGTGCCTCTCTCTTGTTCTCTTGTGGCTTGGAGGGAGTCACTGCATTTCTCAGTGGCCTGATGGGAGCTGGCTAAGCTGAGGAGTTAGTGGTTATTAGAGATGGTCACTCTGCTGTCACTTCTCATTTATGTGGATCAGTGGGACATGACACAGCAGGAGTGAAGAGCAGAGAATGTTCTGTAACGAGCATTTGTGCATATGAGCCTGTGGACATGCCACACTGTGTGCATAGCCACACTGTATGCACAGAGATCAGGAGACAAGCTTAGGTGTTGGTCCTTGCTTTTCATCTTGGACAAGATGTTTTTTTTCACCGCTGCACACGCCAGCTACCTGGATCATCCTACCCTTTCCCACCCGACTCAATCTCTCTGTAGAAACACTCTGGCTACAGATGTGTGCCACTGTGCCTAGCTTTACATGGGCTCTGCTGATCAGAACTTGGGTCCTCACGTTTTCATGGCAAGCGCTTTACTCACTGAGTCATCATCTCCCCAGTCCCAGAATGTGATTAATGACTCCCATTTTGTGTGTATTTTTGTTATTCATTTCTCATGGTGTTGAGGGTCCATCCCAGAGCCTAGGGTTGGTGGTAGTCTTTGACTCTTGGAAAAAGCATTGCCAGTGCAGATGTTAAAATTTCGTTTAAACTATCCATGAAGGAAGATCGTTAATAGTAGGATTCCTTACGACCTTCTCAGGTATTCTTACTGTTATATCTCACTCTTCTCTTTCTCTTATCTACTTATCTCCTCCATATCCAGAGACGCCCGGTTTTCCACTTCCTCAATCAGGTCACGTGTACCTTGTTGCTTCTCCTCAATGGTATCTTTTGTACTTTCCTGAATTTTGTAGTTAGTCTGGGACACATACTCCGAAGATTTGGAGCTAGGAAACCCCCAGTAACAGAGATAACATGACATTTGTCTTTTTGGGTCTGGGTTAGTCACTCTATATGATTTTTTTCTTTTCTAGTCCGATTCCTTCGTGTATCTGTACCAAATTTTTATTATCCATTCATCAGCTAAAGGACATTGAAGCTTTTTTCCGTTTCCTAGTCATTGTGACTAGAGCAGCCATGAACATGGCTGACCCAGTGTCTGTGGAGTGGGATGTCAAGTTCTCTGGGTGTATGCGAAGGAATGGTATAGCTGGGTAATATGGTAGATTTAATTGTAGCTTTTGGAGAATACTCCACATTGATTTCCACAGTGGCTGTGCCAGGTTGCAATCCAACCAACAGTTGAATAAGGGTTTTTCCTTGAATCCTTTCCAGTATTTGTTATCAGTTGTTTTGTTAAGCTTTGCCATGCTGGCTGGGATAAAAACAGAATTTCAAGGCTGATTTCATTTATATAATCCCTAATTGTTAGAAATGATGAACATTTTCTTTGGAGATATGTATTAATCTTTTTTTTTTTTTTTTCTTTTGTGAACTCCCTGGGTCTCAGGCCCATTTTTTAAGCAGGCCATTTGTTTGTTTTGACTCTGAGTTCTTTATATATTTTTGAATAGTAATCCTGTCAAATGTACTGCCAGCAAAGGCACTCCCCCGTTCTGTGGGCTTCCTGTTCGCCCAGTTGGTTGGTTCTTTCCTTGTGCAGAAGACTCTCAGTCCCATGAGGCCCCACTTGTTAGTTGTTGCCCTTAGTTCTCGGGTAGATGGAGGCCTATTTGGAAAGTTCTTTCTCCATGCCTACATCACACACAGAGCCTACTGTCCATGGTTTCTTCTAGAAGTTTCAGGCTTCATATTTAGGTGTTTGGTCCATTCTGAGTTAGTTTTTGTGCAAGGGGAGAGATTCTGGTATAGCTACATCTCCTGCAATGCACACTCATTTTCTCAGCACCATCTGCTGGAAATGCCTTTTCTCTAGCTCATGCTGACACCTTTGTCAAATATTAAGTGGCTGAAATACAAATTTGTGAATTCTGATTGTGATTGCCTTGTATCTGCAAATAGCTTTTGGTAAAATGGTCATTTTCACAATATCAGTTCTACCCACCCAAGAACACGAGATGTCTCTCCACTGTGTAGTATCTTTATCTTTTCTTTGAAGATTTAAAAATCTTTATTGTAGAGGCCCCTTACTTTCTTGGTTAGGTTTATTACTAGATATTTTACTATCTTTGAATGGAAATGTGTCCACGATCTTCTCTGTATGTCTGTTGTATAGAGAATCTATTAATTTGTGCAAGTTGATTCTGTATCCTGACACATTGATGAATTTAGACAAAATGTTTCTAGAAGTTTTCTGATCACTAATAGATCAGTAATGTATAATGTCGTATCATCTGCAAAATATGGGATGTTTGTCTTCTTCCCCTGTTTGTTTCCTTTTAATTACCTTCTATTGCTCAAATAGTGCCTTGAAAAAGAGTGGGGATAGTGAGCATTCCTTTTTCATGGCTGACTTCAGTGGAATTGCTTCAAAGTTGTCTTCATTTGGGACAGTGGCGCTCACCCTTCCTCATGCTGTGACTCTTTAATACAGTTCCTCATGTATGCCTCTATTCTGTTTGCAAGTATTTTATTGTGTATTTTTGAGTCTATGTTCGTAAGGCCTGTATTTTACCTTTTTTTTATTTTTTTTTTATTTTACTGTTCTGGTATTAGGGTGCTATTGCCTCTCTTTTGGTTAGATGGGATATAGATCTGTCCAGCTTTATCTTCTCAAAGAACTGGGTCTTAACACTGATTCTTCATATTTTTTAGTTGTTCCTAGTTCATTAATTTCTGTACTAATTAGTTTTATGTCAACTGGACACAAGCTAGAGTCACCAGAGAGGAGGGAACCTCAATTGAGAAAATGCCTCTATGAGATTGGGCTGTAGGCAAGTCTGTAGAACATTTTCTTAATTAATGATTGATGGAGGAGGGCTCAGCCCAATGTGGGTGGGGCGATGCCTAGGCAGGTGGTCTTGGGTTTTTAGAAGAAAACAGGCTGAGCCGTCCAGTAAGCAGCACTCCTCTGTGGCCTCTGCATCAGCTTCCATCTCAAGGTTCCTGTCCTGTTTGAGTTCCTGTCCTGACTTCCTTTGATGACGAACAGTGATGTGAAAGAATAAGTTAAGTAAACTTTCCCACCTGAGTTGTTTCAGTCATGGTCTTTCACTGCAGAAATAGAAACTTTAAGATAATTTCTGATTTCTTGCAGTCAACTGTTTGGATTTGGTTTGTTCTTGTTCTCCCAAAATTTTCAGTTGCATCATTTAGTCATTTCTTTGTGCTTATTATGTTTTTTAAATATAGGCTCTTAGAGTTACAAATGTCTCCTAGGATTTGTTTCAATATGTCTCAGAGGTTTTGTTTTCATTTTCACTTAGTTATAGGATTTCCCCCCCTTTCTTTCACTTCTTTGACCCATTCACTCTTCAGCAATGAGTTGCTTAATCACCATGCGTTTTTATATTTACTAGAGATTGTTTGCTGTCAGTTTAAAATTTGATTGCACTGTGGTCAGATAGGATACAAGAGAGTATTTCAACCATTTGGATTTGCAAAGATTTGTTTTGTGCCCCAGAATCTGGG
>JADRCD010197321.1:0-12254 GCA_019843815.1 Montemys delectorum | reverse complement strand
TCTCTCTCTCTCTCTCTCTCTCTCTCTCTCTCTCTCTCTCTCTCTCTTTTCCCTAGAGAAAGAAAATGTGTCTTTACTATTTGGTGTTATCTCAGGAGCAGATTCAAAGACACAGTGTATTTGGAGGAGACTTTCAGTAAAATCGATGTATACATTTGTATGGTGAGTTAGAAAGATAGTTTAGAAAAATCAGTGGACTTGGGAATCTAAGAAACAGGAATTTAGGCCCAATTTTGGATATGGAAAATGCACACACACACATATACACACACACACACACATACACACACACACACACACACACACGGAGAGAGAGAGAGAGAGAGAGAGAGAGAGAGAGAGAGAGAGAGCGCTTTTACAGAGCCTCAGTTTCTTGATACATGAACTGAGGATATTGAACAATGTCATTTCTGACATCAATTTCGATCCTAAAACCTGTACAGTACTTTACCACAATGTCCATATCCACTTGCTTAACTGGACCACAAAGCCTCACCTGACACCACTAGAGCATCTCACATCTTTCAGCGCCTGGCTTGGAGCAAAGTGCCGGTCTGCAATTACAGCTTCCCCAAACCTTACTATTCCTAAGCTTTATGCCGAACCCTAATACTTGAAGTTTGAAGTTTTTATGATTTTGGCGAGAGCAGACATCCTGTTTTCCAAGGAGAAAAAGCTTTAAAAAAAATGCACTTCTCTGCAAATCTGCTCTCCCAAAATCATATTTTAGTGAGTTAAGTGCAAATGAATAGAAAACATATGCATTTCATTTTCACTGAAATTCACATGGGCTGCAAGTGAGGAAGGAGAAGGGCTGGGTAGGTCTGAAACAGAGAACATCCATATAATGGCAGGGAGGAAGGCCATGAAACTAAAGGATCTGATGACATTCTAATGCATTAGCCCTTTCTGAGGGTGACAGAGACACTTGAGTCTTCAGAATTTAGGTTCCAAATGCATAGAGGAGGAAAGAGAGAGAATCATGTCTTTGCTACCAGACCACATTTGGACCACAACAGGCAGTGTTAGCCTGTGGGCGTGCATGACCTCAGGAGTGCCACTTCTACAGATGGGAGGGAGCCAAGTTGCCCGAAAACCCATGGCAATTCCAAGTCTCATTATAATGTACGGAACGGTCTCTGGAGCACAGTTGGAATAGAGAATCTACTCGTCTGTTCGTGTTTCTGTACCATTTGGCACCTGACTTAATCAGCAGTGGAGAAGGCGAGGCTGGCGGAGCCATCTGATCCAAGCATCTGTGAATACACTTCATCAGTTCCATCCCCCTCCATCTTTAACTTCTAAGTTCTGTGAAAAGTCAACAACCTGTAAAAATAATTGTAATGTGTGCTCTAGAATTACTATAGTTGCAGAATGGCTTACACATATTTATGTTACAGCTGGTGACAGGGAAACAGCTAGTGAATGAAATCTGGGTTCATGAGAGTTCGTGCGTGCTTAAGGGGCTAGGCCAGTTCTCTGCTGATTGCTTTTGAGCTTCCTCTAGGCTACTCACTTTGAAGGTTGCCCATATCTCCAGTCAGTTTCCATAGCCAGCTCTCTTCTCTTTCTAGCTGTTTCCAGGGTTACCTTCTGTTATTACACATTTTTCTCTTTTCTTTTCTCTTCTCTTCTCTTCTTTTCTTTTCTTTTCTTTTCTTACTTATTCACTTTACAACCAGCTCACTGTCCCCCTCCCAGTCATCCTCTCTGACATTCCAGTTGTTCAGGACCCACATGAATGTGGAGCTGAATATCTACTGCATATGTGTAGGGAGACATAAGTCCAGTCTATGTATGCTCTTTGGTTGGTGGTTCAGACTCTGAGATCCCCAAGGGTTCAGGTTAGTTAATTCTGTTGGTCTTCTGTGGAGTTCCTATCCCATTCAGGGCCTGCAGTCTTTCCTCCTATCCTTCCGTAAGTGTCCCCAAGCTCCATCTACTGTTTGGCTGTGGATGGCTGCATCTGTCCATTTCTTAAGACCTTCAGTGTTGGCTGAAAGAAGGGAATTGGTTAGAGCCAAGTGTCTTCCCCTTCTCTCAGCCTTTTTCTCAGTTGACTTGTCCTTTATGTGAACATTTAGTCTCTCTCTTCCTTCTTCTTCTGAGAGAGAGAGGGAGGAAGGAGAAAGCTCGGTGTGTTGCTGCTGCTTCTGCTTCACACAAGCTAAGTGAACTGAACTTCAAAAGCCACCCTCGTCCAATTTGACAGCTGTTGGTTTCACCTGAGATATAAGCGCCACTATTGTACATTTGGAGAACTCTTGCTATGCTGGTCCTTGTAGTTTGCAGGCCTCACAGATTAGTAGAACTATTGATTGGTTTCCTCCTTTAGTAGCTTTCATTAAACCTCTCAGTCCCATGGGAGAGCTAGTCCTCAGGACAAAAGCTTCCAGGTCAGTTTCCTTCTACACGTCTTATGTCTTGAATTATATGGTGTCCTTGGCAATATAGCTTACCTTCATATTCTGAGAGGCTGTCAAGAGCAATAGCAGCAGCCTTTATTGTCTGGTGGGTTACTTGGACTCCCCTGAGATCAACAACTTGGAAGGAGGTTTCTCGTTTCTGGTATTTGGACTTTTTTGTTGGGTCAACTGTTGTTCTTGAGGAGAATATGATCTTCCTAATGGTGCGAGTTCATTTAAACTATATACATATACATGTGCACATACTTTATAATTTTAGGAAAACATAAAATAACATGCTTTCCTATGGCTTTTTTTCAAAAATCCTTAGTGTTATTTATCCCACTCCCCCCCCCCTCTCTCTTTCTCTCTCTCTCTCTGCATTTCTCACGTTCTTCAATGAAATCCCCACTCACTAAAACATTGTAAACTATAGACCAAATAGCCTTTTGGGGGCCAATATTGCTCAGATTCTGAGCCCATTACATACATATACTCTACAGTTGCTGTCCTTACACTTGAAATGTGTCAGCTGTGCTTGCCTAGGCAGTAGGATCAAAATCTAAAACCATGAATCAAGAAGCCGATGTGTGAGCATCCCATCTCCTAGGTCTATGGAGGTACTGAAGACCAGGTAAACCTTGCTGATAAGATGATGGATGAGAAAACACATGTGTAAATGACTGGTTCTCCTTTATGACTCCCCCAAAGCTCCAGTCCCCATACATTTTGTATTAATCTGGGAGAGAAGTTTTTATAATAGAAATAATAGTAATAATAGTAATAATAGTAATAATAGTAATAATAATAATAATAACACAAAATTAAAAGGCTAAGAAAGGTGGTGCACAGTTGTAATCACAGCTCTTGGGTAGCTGGATCAGGAGGATTAAGAGTTTGAATCCAGGATTGGCTACATACTGAGACTTCACCTCAAATAAAGACAACAACAATACCACTGTTGTCTGAGTGTATTTTTTGCTACTGAAACAGAATGCATAGAATGATTAATGTTTAAAGGCATTTGTTTCTCACAGTCTCGGGACTAGGAGTACTATATCAAGGTGTCACTCTAGGATGGGAAAGAGTATGTTTTCCTGAGATCTAGGGAATAATGTGTCCAGAACTTCCTTCATCTTTTTAAAAGGCCACTATCCTCATCCTGCCTCTTCATGCTTTCTTCTAACCCCAATCACCTCACAAAGGCCCCACTTTCAAATACATTTGGAGGCTGATTTTTTTTAAGAAATTTAAGAGACATATTAAAGCCATGATAATCACCCGCCCCTTTCCTGACTACCTATCTCCCACTAACATGGCATCAGTTCCTCTGCCTGCTTCAGCTTTCTCCGTGTTTTCAACAATCCTTAAGCAGTTCATTTCATCATCAACCTAGAGTTCAAAAGCACAGAAGCTTAGCTGAGACGACCTGTCCAAGGTAACAGTGTTTGGTTAAAATGATAACTACACATCAAGCAAAGTGGGGAGTAGGAAGTTCTGAGGAATGTGTTTTGTGAGTAAAAGGAACTGAGCCACCTGAACTTAACTGGCAATAAATAGCAAGGAGAAGCCCTGCTATTTATTTCCTTTCTTCTTCACCAGAGGGTCAAGTCCATCCAACTAGGATACTCTACAAGGGCACAGAGCTCGGCATCTTCACTTCAGCCATCATCGTCCTACCCTGAGCTTCTCTGATATCCCAGCCCTAACGCAGTCAGCCTGGCTCATGCTCTCTAGCCATTAGGAACTCTTCCATTCCTTTGTTCCTGAGGAGGAAGAGGCTCTGTTGGTCCCACCGTTACTCAGGTGGATTTTAAAACACAGACCACTGTTTAAATGTTACTTTTTCTCCTTGTGGGAACTGGCTATTTTTTTTGTCCATCTTTAAAATATATCTTAGATATTATTTACTCAAGGAAGTCAATACCTAAAGGACAAACATCATTTTCTTGTGTGCCTTCCTCACCTCCCTGTATCAATGTGACTGCAGCACCAGAACCTCACCACCATGCTAGTTTCATTATGTGCTATCTTCTGCAGACATCGCCTTCCTAAAGGTAGACAATATGTCCTCTTAGTCATGGCTATGCCTGAGTTCCCAATCAGTGGCTCACCACCCAGCAATAAAGAAATGACTCTGTACCTTCCATTTTAGGGTACAACTTAGTGTCCCTGTTAATCCAGAATTGTGCCCAATATCAAACAAACCCATGTCCATGCTTTTACATCATCTATAATCTACACACCATACCTGGGTTCATTTCTCAGACTAAAACCTACAATCCAGTAGCTCCCACATTCATTCTGATCAAGATCATGCATTACAAAGGTGATCACATAGCTTTGTACAACAAGGCTTTGTATCAGAGGCCAGCACAGGAGGAACAGAACTGAATGAATGAATGTATATATTAATATCTAACAAATGTATATTTTATTAAGGTTGTTTACACATTGTGATCTGGATAGTCCAACAATGACTATCTCTCAAAGGAAAAGCCAAGACACCCAGTCCACTAGGCTGGATGTTTTCAATCTTTATTGGAATCCCTAACAAGGAGGTTCTAATACCTGAGAATGGATGTCTGCACAAGACAGACTAAACTTTCCAGTAAGAGTGAGGGCAAACAGGCAAAAAGTATAAAAGCTCCTTTTTCCTCACGTCTCTTGTATGGACTGTCACCAGAAGGTGTGACCCAGACATAGGTTGAGTCTTTCCATCGCAAATTAAGAAAATCTCTCACAAGCCTGCCCAGCGGCTGTGTTTTAGTTGATTCTAGATGTAGTCAAGTTGACAACCACAATTAGCCATCACATCAGACGGTGGACATTCAGATTGATTCTATGTCCTAGGGATTATGACTAGAGCAGCAATGTACATGGGTGAGAACATATCTATACAGTAAGACTTAGAGTCCTTTTGGTGGAGCTGGGTCACATGGTAGTCCACTTATAATTTTTGAACCATCCAGAGTGATTTCAAAATGGCTGTACTAATTTACCCAACAACCAACAGTGAATAAGGATTCTTTTTCTCCCCATGTCTTTTGTGGTCCTGATCGTGACCATTCTGAGTGATGGCAATGGAATCTCAAAGTAATTTTAGTTGCGTGTCTCTGTTGGCTAAGGATATTGAGCACTTTCAATGTGCTTGTGTAGATGGGAAAAACCTAAATACTGCTTCACCCTCATTATATATTATCAATGTGTTTAGATTTCCTGTTCCTTCTGATTCTGGTTTGGTAGGTTTTGTGTGTTTGGGGATTTATCCATTTCTTCTAGATTCTCCATTGTATTTGGAAGAAGATTTTTATCATGTTTTTTGATAGGAAGTCTCAATGTTTCCTCCTTTTATTCCTATTATTTATTTGGGCCTCCTGATTTATTAGTCTCTTATCTGGCTGAAGGTTTGTCAATTTTGTTTAACATATCAAAATGTATTTAGTATATTTTTAGAGTCAGTTTTATTTGCTGTGGCTCTGGTCTACCTTCCTTCCTTCTTCCTCCTCTCTCTGGGATTGGATTTCTCTAGCTTTCCTAAGTCTTTGAAATTTACCTTTTGGATAGTTACTTGTGATAGTTTTTGTGTGCACACATGATGTGCACATTAACTGCGACTCCTCCTTGGCATTGATACTTTTACCTATCCCACGGATTTTAGCATATTCTGTTATTTTCACTAATTTATTGAATTCTGTTCTTGTTGACTTGTAACTTTAAACATTTATAGTCTGATAGGATACATAATATGAGACTTGGGAGATAGCTCAGGAGTTAGGAACATCTGTTTCTCTTCCAGAGAGGGCCTGGATTCAGTTCCCAGCATCCACATGGTGGCTCAAAAACACTGTACTCAGGCCTCTACGGGCACAAAGCATACATGTAGTGCACAGACACACATGCAGGACAGTCATTCACATGCATAAAATAAAAATTTAAATCTTTAAAGAGACACAATATGTTCTTTATGATCTAACATATAATCTATTCTGGAGAATAACCACGTCCTGGTGAGAAGAATGGACATTCTGCTTCTAATGGTTTAAATGTAAAAATGTGTGTTAGGTTCATGTATTCTATACTTAGGTTCAACTTGGATTTTTCTTCTGATCTTCTGTCACAACCTGTCTGCTAAGGAAAGTAGGGTGTTCGGCTCTCCCACTCTTATTATATTTGAGTATCTCTCTTTGGTTAGATTTCATAATAGTCATATATGTATTTTGGGCAGTTTTGTTATTACGTATTTGTTAACAGTTCTTGTATCCTCTTCTTGAGTTGTCATTCTTTATCAATGTATATGGTCTTCTTCATCTTTTTTCAATTTTTATTTAAAACTTTATTTGATGTGTATATATATATATATATATATATATATACATATGTATATGCATATATATGTATACACACACACACACACACACACACACACATATGTTCCTGGATATTTTTATTTCTATCTGTGTAGCCATGTCTCTTCCTAACCTTTTGCATATATATACATATATGTATATATGCCTTTGCTGGTGGAGAGTTGTTCTCATAGGCAGCATATAGTTATGTCTTGTTAGACAATGTTGACCATGTAGTTTCAGTACATTTTCAGGTTATTCTTAGTAAGTATAAACTTCCTCCTATCTTTGTGTTGGTAGTGTCCTGTTTGTTTTGTATATTTTTGTGTTTGTTTATTTTTTTATTTTGGTAGTGTTAGGACATGCTATTTTAATTTTCTTGTATTTCTCTTCCAAATATATGTTCTTCTAGTGAGTTTTATATATTGTGTGATTTAATCCTTCTTTCATTTTTAATATCAGACTCTTAATTATTTCTTATTAAGATATGTCCTTTCATATCTCTGTGTCTTCATATTGATCTCTGCATCTGGTTTGACATTCATCTCTTCCAATTTTATGAAATGTATTCCTGTTGCTGAATAGCTTGATGTTCCTATGACACATTCTCAGTAATTCCAAGACTTTCTGTGCCAGGGTGTATAGCTCCAAGATTGTAGACTATTTTGGAGACCTTTCCTCGATCCTGTCAGATGTGTGTGGGTATCAGGAGTTATTGTGGTGCCCAGTTTCTTTGTTCCTACAGGAACCCTGTGGATCAGGAACCTGCTTCCCTCCTGGAGCTTAGATATACACTAGGCAGTTTTGTTATACAGTATCTATTCTGTGGGTAGTTAGGAGAGAACTTATTTAGATTATACAGGAAATGAGTAGACGCTATTGTTTTGAGCTACAGGGCTTGGCAAAGGCTCTGTCAAACTCTGGTTATATAGGTTCTGAGGCTGTGAGGCAGAGTACAAGACCTTCCACCAGATGATGCTATGAAAATACAAACACTGGCTGAGCCATTCTGTATTTAAATTTATGCTCTCAGTATCTGAGAGAACAAAGAGATAGAATTTAATCAGTTTCAGAAAGCATATGCATGAGCTCTTGGTGTCACCATACCAATAGTACACTGTCATTACTTCAACAGAAATGTTTCCATATATAAAGAATCTTTGCCTGAGATAAGACTTCAGGATAACCTGGTTGCCAAGGTTCTGAGGGAAGAGTTAACACGCTTCAAACCCAACCTCTCCAATCCTATTCTTTCCCACTAAATAGATTCTAAAATGATCTAAACAGAATGTCAGCTTCTAATGCGCCATTTCGACCTGTTGCTATAACCAGTCAATACAATTTTCTACGTGTTAAATTACAATTTTTGTGAAGAAAAGAAGTTTGAACAGAGCACATAGGGAAAAATAGTGAAATTTTCACAATATTAATTCTACCAACTTATGAGCATGTGAGGTAATTCTATATGCTGGTGTCTTCAATTTCTTTCTTTGGTCTCTCTCTTTCTCTCTCTCTCTCTCTCTCTCTCTCTCTCTCTCTCTCTCTCTCTCTCTGTCAAGATAATATTTTTATTTATTCTTTGGGAATTTCATACCATGCACCCCAATCACACTCATTTCCTAGTTCTTCCATTTCCATTCCTGAAGCTTTGTGACCTCACCCATTAAAAATAAAATAAAAATTAATTTTTTAAAAGAAAGAAAACGGGAAAGGACCTCGGCCTTGTGAAGGTTCTGTGCCCCAGTGTAGGGGAATGCCAGGGCCAATAAGTGGGAGAGGGTGGGTTGGCAGGCATGGGGAGGGGGGAGGCAAAAGAAGTTTGTTCTTGTTGTTTTTGTTTGTTTGTTTGTTTGTTTTTTGGAGGGGAACCTGGGAAAGGGAAAATTTACATGTAAATAAAGAAAATATCTAAAAAAAAATTTAAAAAGATAAAAACATATTTTAAGTAAATAGAAAAAAAAAAGGAAAAAAAACCCAACCAAACAAAAAGACTTTATATATTTATGTTCATTTAGGAAAATACCAGTAGTGATATATTAGTTTGAAGTATACACTTAATATGGAGTTATTTAAAATTTATATTCAGAAAGATATATTTTCACTACTGCTGTAGACGAGCATCTACATAAGACTGTTAAATTGATTGTTTTATATCAAACAACTTTTATAATACTTATTTGTATTGTTATAATATCTTATAAACTTTAAGGAATATGACAAAAAAGATATTGTAGGTATTGAAGGGGGGTCTCTAGGAGGAGTGGGGGTGCAAAAGGGAAACAAGAATGTGATTTAATTCTATTTACTTAAAATACGTTTTTAAATGTTAACAAATTCAGATAAATTGAAATCATGTAACTTTTCTCATCATAATGCAATAAAAGTTTAAAAAAAAAGAAAACATGAAAAGAAAAGAAAACATGAAAAAAAAATAAAAGAAAGAAAACAAGTCAAATTTGTGTTATCTATGTACACAGTGGAGCATAGTCAACCCCCCAGTGAGCTGCCCATTGCATAGAACAGAGTCTTTCCCTCCCATTCCCCCACAAGCAGCCACCAATTGTGGAGAGTTAACATTAGCCCCCTTGACATACTGTTTAAGAGCTCTTTTCAGTGGCTTTGGGTTTAAGCTACTACTTTTGGGGGTGGTAGGGGATGACGTGGGGTTTTCCCAGAAGCCCTCCTTGTCTCTCTTTCTTAACTCTACATCTACAGTCATCAATATCACTGCAAAAGTAGCTTCTTTGCTCTTTACAGTGAGTACAAGCATGGATTATGGGCTTCCATGTGGTTTCTGGTGACAGCACAGACCATGAACACGACCTCTAGCTACAATAGAACCACAGACCCAGACAAGGCTTTAGGAGGCGACCTGGACCATGAACATCTCCATGACTTTACGCTGCATCTCAGAACACAGATATCCACATGATATTTTATGGTAACATGGGTCACTGACATCAACACAGACCCAAACACAACCCAGCCTTGGAGAGAGATCAAGACATCACCATGGCCTCAGGTAGCACTCACATCAACCTGGTCCTTACCACGATCGCACCTCCAGTCTTCTCTCCACCGTGCACATACAGCTCTGTTTGTCTGTCTTCCCCATCTCTCCATCACATACGTGTCCATCATAGTGGTGCCTGTCACCCATGCTGGGAGGTAGGGGGGCCTTTTCTGTAGTGTCGTAAAGTGGTCATTGTACAAGTCTTTTGCTTCTTTGGTTCAATTTATTCTACAATGTTTTATTTATAGATTCCAATACAATTCCCACCCAAATTTCAAAACAACTCTTCACAGAAATTTTAAAAAGTCTTAAATTTCATATGGAAACACAAAAGAGCCAGGATAGGGAAAAAAAATCCTGAACAATTGCAAACAAGACCTGGTAGTGTAGATAATCACCACCTCAAAGCATGAAGAGGAGTCAGTACCTGGTGCCATTACAGTGGCACGAGCCTGTAACTGGTCTGGTCATACACCCTGGGGAGAACCTGCTACCATTACTTTCTAAATAAACACAGTATTAGACAAAATTCAAATAATTTCTGTTATTCTAGTAGATTAGTTCAACTCTCAAATTTCATCAAAGATGCTTCCTTTTTTTTTTTTTTTCAATAGCTAGCGGGTGACTCAGGGACCCACAACCTGTCAAGGTGCAGAGAATAACAGACTATGCAGAGTCCTGAGGGCTAAGTGGGACATCTATATCACATACTTATCTATATTCCATGGCTCAGATCATTTCAGAAGAAGGGCCAGGAAGAGGGTATGAGCTTTAGGTCATGAATAACAACAAAAGAAAAGTGGTATTTTGGACACAGCAGGGCAGCTGCTCTTATGAGTTTATGCCAGTTAGCATGCACATTGTGTTAGCATGCACAATATCTGAGCAAGTGCAAGTCAGACAAAGTATCCCAGCACGGAGGGGGAAAGTAGGCATGACATTCCAATTCTAGCTGGGCAGCTATTGGAAATTGATAACTTCTGAGAGGAAAGAGTTCTTCTTTCTGTTAAGGATGTGGCAACTGGTAGGTCAAGCACACTCCAGTGGATGCCCACATGCCCACGTGTATAGGAGGGGCACAAATTGGATTCAGTAGATTTAATAAATTGGAGACACAAAGTTGGGTGGTTATGGAAGGAAGGATTGTCTGGGAGCAGTTGTGGGGGTGGACTGGAAGTTATATAAAAGTCATACATAAAAGTCTCAAAAACAATAATAACAAATGTCAACAAAAATAGTGTCCCTTCCCTTGAAAACTTACCTTAAGTTTTAAACAAAATCAGGTGTGTGTACTGGAGATTTTCACAGTTGCTAATGCCAAGTTCCCTTTGGCTTTAGGAAAAGCACATTCAAGAGAATGACAGTAGACTTACCTCCAAAATGTGCCCCTGAGTTATAAGCAGCCTTTACCTGCCTATTGTTTTCCAAAGTGCTTCCAGGAGTGTCACATGGTAAATTTCCCCTTCTACTCCTCCTAAAACTTCTCTCTCTCTCTCTCTCTCTCTCTCTCTCTCTCTCTCTCTCTCTCTCTCTCTCTCTCTCTCTCATAGGTCTCCCCTCTGGAAACCCCCTATCCCAATTCCCCCTCCCCCTGCCTCTTTGAGGGTACTTGCCCACCTACCCACCTACTTCCACTGTCCCATCCTGGTATTCCCCTACATTGGGGCATCAAACCCCCAAAGGACCAAGGGTCAATTCTCCCACTGATGTCCAACTAGGCGATACTCTGCCACATATGCACCCAGAGCCATGGATCCCTCCATGTGTACTCTTTGATTGGTGTTCCAGTCCCCAGGAGCTCTGGGGATTTTGGCCAGTTGATACTGTTTCTCAACCCACTGGGCTGCAAACCCCCTCAGCTCCTTCAGTCCCTTCTCCAACTCTTATATTGGGGACCCTAGGCTGAGTCCAATGGTTGACTGTGAGCAGTCACCTCTGTACTTGTTAGGATCTGGCAGAGCCTCTCAGAAGATAGCCATATCAGGCTCCTGTCAGCAAGCACTTCCCAGCATCCACAATAGCTTATGGATTTGGCAATTGTATATGGGATGGATCCCCAAGTAGGGCAATCTCTGGATGGTCTTTCCTTCAGTCTCTGCTCCACACTTTGTCTCCATATTTCTTCCTGTGAGAATTTGGTTCACCCTTATAAGAAGCACTGAGGAAACTTGAATGGCCAAGAAGCACCTAAAGAAATGTTCAACATCCTTAGTCATCAGGGAAGTGAAAATCAAACAACCTTGAGATTCTACCTCACACCAGTCAGAATGGCTAAGATCAAGAACTCAGGTGACAGCAGATGATGGCGAGGACATGGAGAAGGAGGAACACTTCTCCATTGCTGGTGGGATTGCAAGCTGGTATAACCACTCTGGAAATCAGTTTGGCAGTTCCTCAGAAAATTGGACATAGTACTACCTGAGGCCTAGCTATCTTTGGTCTTCCTTCTTCTTGAGCCTGGTCTGTGAATTGTATCTTGGGTATTCT
>JADRCD010197320.1:43608-64970 GCA_019843815.1 Montemys delectorum | reverse complement strand
GTGTGTGTGTATGAGTGTGTGTGTGTGATCACAACACTAATGGTACAGAAGACTTCCATTGCCTTCCAAATCTCTACCCTGCTAAGTGGAGGCTGACATTCCACTTAATGGGAAGTGGTTTTCAAAGGGAATATAGATTTTGATTTTGAAGTTATCAATAAATGTGGGTTACTCTTTCTCGTTGTTCATGATGCACCAGCTGGTCTGGTTGATGCTAGCCTTTCTTTTAGACAGGGAACGGTGTCTCGTCCCACTTATGTCAGACTGAACAAAGTCCTCATCTCAGGCAGCCAAAATCACGTTTATTCCAATTGCACTTGCTAGTGACAGAGATTTATGGCGTTTCTGGTATTTGTCAGTTGTTCTTAATGCTGGTATCTTCACACTGCCTTAAAAGTACCTTCGGTGTGCTTCAAGCTAGATCTGCAGGTAGCAGGTCCCCCAGCTGAGGCGGGATCACAGCCCCGGCTCTGAGGAGGAGGCTCAACGTGCAGATTCACTCAGAGCGTGGAGCCTGGATGGTGCCTGCAAGAACGGAGAATGAAGCGGCACCCCTGAACAGCTGCCTCTGGCTCGCTTCAGACGCAGTCACCGGAAAAGGTTATTATGGGATGTACTTAGAGCACAGACATTCACTATCCAATCAGTCCTTTGTTTGAGAATTAGCTCTTACCCCCATGAAATCTGGACTTCGTACATTCTTCTTCATAAGATCATTACACTGCACTGACGGTGACTTTTTTTTAATAGCTTTCTCATCTGCTATGTCCAACTCCTCCACATGGGGGCAGTGGTGAGGAGCTACTGCGGGCCCTGGGGTTCCTCTGGTTCTCTTTCCCTACCCTGCTTTCCCTGCTGGCAACCTTTCAGAATAAAGGAGGGGACATCAGAGGTCTCTGGGTATGGAGAACTGGAGGAGTCTGTAAAGGCAGCTTCTAGGACGCTGCAGAGCAATGACGATAAAACTTGGAGGGCACACATAGATGAAGGGCCCAGAGATGGATGCTGTCCTCTGTCCATGCTCCTAAAGAACTTGTGATCTCCCAACACATTTGCAGACAACGCTAACCTGTGAGACCACCAGCTCACTAATCACTGGCCTAGAATGTCAGACTGAGAGGGTGGGCTGTCAAAGGGTCAACAGTGAATAACTCTGCAGCAGAAACTACTGGGAACACAGAGTAAAGACAAAAAGATGGGTCTCTGGGGATGGAAGGAGATGAGGAATTAGAGAAGAGGTGGAGGCATCAAACAACAGAGGGTGGTGGCATGACTGTGTGACTAGATAATTTACAGGAAAATCCAGTTGGCATTGTCCTTACTGAGGGGACTGTAAATACGGCTCCTACTGGAGTGTATACTGATGCCGGGATGACAGAGGAGGTTCAGTTGTCCTCAGAGTGCGTCAGCCACATTCCATGAGATCCAGGCTGTACTCCCACAAGTGCCAGGAAAGGTGTGTGATCATACTGCTTTATTTTAAAAAGCAGAAACCTGCTTTTAAAGGAAGCTGGCAGAGCCAGGGATGGGAGGCCAGACACCTTTAATCCCAGCACTCAGGAGGCAAAGGCTGGCCGGTCTCTGAATTTGAGGCCAGCCTGGTCTACAAAGCTAGTTTCAGAGTTCCAGAACAGCCAGAGCCACACAGAGAAATCCTGTTTGGTGGGGAGGGGGAATCTGACAGGGGCTGGAGAGGTGGCTCAGCAGTTCAGAGAACTGGCTGCTCTGTTCGGCTCTGCTCTGTTCTTGTAGAGGTCCTGAGTTCGTTTCCCAGCAACCACATGATATTTACAGCCATCTATAGTAGGGTCCTATGCCCTCTTCTGGTGTGTGGGCATACATATGAGCCGAGCATCCATGCACATAAGATGCATAAACAAATGGCAGAACCTACAGGGTGGACTCCGGCTTGCTTAGCCTCCCCGTTGCAGCCCATTCACTGTCATCGACTGTTTACAGTGGACTTTGAGAGCAGATATGTCAGCTAGGGCTGGATATCCAAACCATCAGGACTTCAGTTTGGAAAGCATGCTGCAAGGACTATCTAGATGGAAACTGACCCAGCTATTTCTGGTGTGAGCCAACTCTAAAGTGGTGCGGGGGGGGGGGGGGGGCAGCTTCTACTTGCTAAGCTGATGAGTGGGTGAGACAGCCATTTATTGAGAACAGCAACCGTCTGGTTTTCCTGCTGTGAAGAGACACCACGACCAAGGCATCTCTTACAAAAGAAAACCTTTAATTTGGGGATGGATTACCATTTCAGAAGTTTAGTTCATTACCGTCATGGTGGGAAACATGACAGTGTGCAGACAGACATGGTACTAAAAAAGGAGCTCAGAGTTCTACATCTTGATTAACAAGCAGTGAAAGGAGACTGTGTGTCATAGTGGGCAGAGCTTGAACATATATGAGACCTCAAAGCCCACCCTCATGGTGACACACTTTCTTCAACAAGGCCACACCTAATAGCGCCACTCCCTATGGACCAAGCAGTCAAACATGTATGTCAAGGCAGCCATTCCTATTCAAACTACCACAGCAACCTTTCTTGATTGAACCCTAAAATGAACAGGAGGCAAGAAACTTGATCTGGTCAAGATAATCTCTACCCAAGAGCACTGGGACTGATGGCTCTGAGATCAAAGCATAGCTATGCACATACACACAGAGATGCCATAGTCATGCACCCACACACAGACACCATAGCCGTGCATGCACACACAGCCACCATAGCCATGCGCGAATACATGCACAGACACCACAGCCATGCACACACAGACACCACAGCCATGCATAATCATGCACAGATACCACAGCCATGCATAATCAAACACAGCCACCACCACCCCACAGTCATCTCACACACTCAACACCAGGAGCAAAATAAATGCAGACAGGGTTAGAGTAATAAGGGGTTCAGGCTGAGGCTGCAAATGGAATTAAGCAGTAGACACTTTTTAGATGTGATTTCCTTGAAGCCAGGACACTGTCTGCACATAGTCCTTCCTCAGGAGGTTGGGATGAGATACGCTGGTGTAACAGTCATACACGTGACAGTGGGAAGAGAGCAGTTAGCATCTCCACAGCCCTCTGGAAAGTCTCATTTAAGGATGATGTTCAGGGAGAGAGACCCCAGGAAATGCCCTCACTTACCTGACCATAGACCTAACACAATGTGAACAGGCAGCCAGTTCAGAACCAGTTCCAGCAGGCTCACTTCTCTGGAGACCTTGTCGAACAGGGTGTTCTCTTGCTATCCACAGACTACACAAGGCTCAGGCCCCAGGAAAGCCTACCATGTGCACCTTCCTACTGTCTGGAGCATCATGTTCTGGACGGGAGTGTCCAAGATCAGGGGTCTAAACTGCTTCTGGGTAGTTTTCAGGGTTTTCTGCCCGAATCTGAGCCTGTTTGTGCTCCTGGACAGTTGCTTGGACCGAGGGGCACGAGCTCAGGTAACGTTTACTGCAGATGTGGCTTTACAGAGCTGAGGTCCCAACGTGTGACTGTCCCTGGTGTCGTGAACAAGCTCTCTACTTGGAGCCCTATTATCGGTCGCCGCAGGCTAAGCAATACTCCCATCTGTACAAGAAGTACTTGGATCTCTTTGGTGTGTCCTAAAATTGAAGTATCCAGATCAGGGTTCCCTAAAAGATAGGCATGAATTGCCTTTTGAATGAGTATCTGAGAAAGATGTGCTTAGGATTCACTCATTGGCAAGCCAGAACGAAGCACTTGCTGTATGTTCTTAATTCAGAGAACAACAACAACAAAAAACCTCCTGGGCTCTCACTCAGTCTAGCGTGGAAGGGGGTTACAGTATCTTGCAGTTGACGCCCCATGATCTCCTCCAGGTATGGGTTCATTCACCATTTAAGGAGAAACAATGACAGAATAAGGAAGTGAATAGAGTCTTATGTCTGGAGGGAGGGCTTTAGTTCCCAAGGTTGATATTTGGGTGCTAAGGGAAAGGGCTGGCCAAAGCTTGGGTCTCATATACCTGATTTCCACTAGAGAATTCTAGGCTTGAGGCATTGCCTGCAAGGGGAGGACTGCAGGAGATGAGGTTCATGCAAGGCGAAAGCTTAGGAAACTGGAAGGTTTATGGCCAGCTCCCATGAGACTCTGGACCTGACCTTCCTCATGCTCAGATCCTTTAATACAGTATGTTGTAGTGACAACTTTTGTTCATAATCTGTGTTTTCCAGTGGTGACCTCTGTGAAAGGCTGGGTTGACCCCAAAGAGGTTAGAACCCACAGGTTGAAAACCCCTGCTCATCCCAGCCCATACCAGGCAGCTTTCCCAGCTTTCCTCCGTCAGAGCCTGGGCATAAGGTATATAGAAACCCCTGCTCGGGGCTGGTGAGATGGCTCAGTGAGTAAGAGCATCTCATCTGATTGCTCTTCTGAAAGTCCTGAGTTTGGATCTCAGCAACCACATGGTGTCTCACAACTACCCATAATGAGATCTGACGCCCTCTTCTGGTGCGTCTGAAGACAGCTACAGTGAATTAAGCCAGAGCGAGCGGGGCCGGCAGAGGTCCTGAGTTCAATTCCCAGCAGCCACACGCATGATGGCTCATGGCCATCTGTACAGCTACAGTGTACTCATACACATAAAATAAATCTTAAAAAAAAAAAAAAGAAAAACCTGCTCACTCGGACCTCACACCTCTGCCCACCATGTCCATGTGCATGTGGCCTGTTCTTCCTCTACTTGGGAGTTCTCCGTGAGGGCCCATGGGAGAGCTGAGCAAAGAGAGACCAGACCTCTGTTTCTCTTGTGCCTCAAGCCATCAATACCTTCGTGTAGATATGGCTGAGGATCTTTGCTAGTCCTCAGGTTTACCCATTCTGAACCAGCTGATGGTCTACTTGCTTCTGAGCATGCTCAGATCCAGCAGGCCATGGCCATATGTTCCTGATGCAGTGGAAGGGCAAAGAAGTCAGTGATTCAGAAAGAATGAGGAAGCCCGGGGTAGTTGAGGAGAGTTCAGGACAGGGTGTCCTGGGGGAAGACTCCATACTGCTCAAGAAACCAATGATTCAGAAAGAAAGAATGAGGAAGCCTGGGGTAGGTGAAAAGAGTTCAGGACAGGGTGTCCTGGGGGAAGACTCCATACTGCTCAAGAAACCAATGATTCAGAGAGAAAGAATGAGGAAGCCCAGGGTAGGTGAGGAGAGTTCAGGACAGGCTGTTCTGGGGGAAGACTCCATACACTGCTGTCACAGACCCTGGTGTGAATAGATGTTATTTTCAGGACAGGGTGTTAGAGTCTCCTGCAGACACAGGTCTCCGCTGTCTTTAGAAAAGGACAGGAGAAGACTCTCCTGGGAGTCTTACCTCCTCTGGCAACTTCACTGTCTCAAGATGCCTCTGTCCTTCGAGTGTTTTTCTCCATCTGGAGAGCCACACACCAGCAGGTTGCCAGCATGAGGTGTATTTACCAGTGACAGTGAATCTAGCCACTCTGGAGCCAGAATCAACCTGTGAGCCAGATGCCAGGTGCAACAGCAGCCAGGCCAGCACACCTGCTGCCTGCTGTGAGCCTCCCCTTGCATCAGCCAACACAGGCCTCCTTTCTCACATCCTGCCTTTGCCGCTGCGGGCCTGCCTACTGAGGAAGTGGCCACACCAGACGTGATCTTCTACCCACTCTACAGACCAACCCTGTTCTGACATCTCCCTTGGGCTCAGCTTCTGAATTCCTAATAAAAGTCACTACACCATAGCTGGTCTTCCTCTCTCCTGAAAATATCCCTGTAGCTAGGAAACTGATATAGCTGCCCACGTTGTTGTAGCTTCTGTTCATTGAGAAATGTTAAGTGATTTTCTTAGGACCAGCTTTTGCCAGGTACTAAGTGGAGACGAATCATTCAACACATTGCAGTTATCTCTGTTGTATTGGTAGGCTGGATGCAGAATTCCAGCCCTCTTGAACAAGCCAGGCTCTGTAGCATCTGCTCTTGTAGCCTGGTTTTGCACTGGTTACTATGACAACCTGATGAAAACACTATCGTTCTAGTTCATAGCTCCAGTAGAAAATCACTTGCTTAAATATGTGAATTGATCTACTTGCTGCCATAAGAAGGAGACAGATCACATATTGGTTGAGATGATTGTTGGGAGCCGTTTGCCATTACAAGATGGCTCTGGCTTCCTGCTTCCTGGTTCTTCACGGATGTCATATCTGGAGGTGCACATGTGCATGCTACATGCTAATTAAGCATTGTGTTATGAGCCAATGAGGTGTCTGCACATCATCCAAGATGCTATTTAAGCAGCAGGTTTTGAGGGCTCGGGGTCCTTCCTTTCCACTCTCTCTATCTCGTCCTTCCTTTCCACTCTCTCTATCTCGTCCTTCCTTTCCACTCTATCTCGTCCTTCCTTTCCACTCTCTCTATCTCGTCCTTCCACTCTCTCTCTCTCTATCTTATCATTGCTTCGAGCTGTATAATAAATTGCTGTCAGAAGAATCCTGTTTGTGGCGTACTCCTTATCGGCAAAGGTTGCGCGCCACAGATGATGATAGGATTGGGGACTTGGGTAGGAGTAGTTTGACCTTCAAATCCAGTTGTTCCCTGAGCCTCGCCTTTGTGACCCTTCCACTCCTGGGCACTTGTCAGAGTCTCTAATAATCTCCATCAGACTGGACGTTTCACATACAATTCTAAACTAGAGCCCCGGGCTCGGACCTAATTCAGAGTGGCAGAAACACGCCATTCCTTGAAAACACAGTAGCCCTTCCTATTTAGGAGTGCCTGCAGGAAACCAATTTTCACAATAACCAAAAAATTATGATGCTTCAGATGTAAGGGACACTATTTCTAAATTTTGTTGTTTTTTGACCAGGGGTTGGAAGCTAGGCCCTTGCTCTACCACTGATCTATACCCTGAAATGACTCCAGAAAGAAAACATAAATTTACTTTATTGATATGCATGCATGTATGTATGTATGTATGTATGTATGTATGTATGTATATACATTGGTGCTCTGTCTACACATATGTCTGTGTGAAGGCATCAGAAGCCTTAGAACTGAAATCACAAATAAATGAGTGCCACGTGGTGCTGGGAATTGAACCAGGGTCTACTGGTGAAACAGTCAGTGCCCTTAACTGCTGACCCGTCTCTCCAGCCATCAATTGATTGACTATTAAAAAAGATTTACTTGTATCATCTGTGTGTGTGGGGGGGGGGGGGGGAGTCCATGCAGGTGAGGGTACAGATGCCCTCAGAGTCCTTAGAGGGCACTGGATTTCCTAGAGTTGCTACAGGGAGTTATGAGACAGCATGGGTCCTCTGCAAGAACAATATGTCTTATTCTAGCCATCTCTGCATCCCTGATCTGTTTTTTAAGCAGGGTCTGACACTGTTGCCCAGGCTAGCCTCAAACTCATGGCAATCAAGTGCTGGGATTACAGATATGAACCATTATGCCAGGCTGAGGAGAGAAATTTTAGACACTCTTAGAAAGGTGATAGTTGGAAGGAATTGGTCCTAGATTTTCCTGACCCTTGGCTTCTGAGGCACAGCGGCCTATCTTCTAGACAACAGGTTTCCTGCTGCCTAGACAACAATGGGGGCCTAGGATAAGGAAGTAGATGCCCTCAGTCCTCATCCTTCTAGAAAAAGCAGGGCAGCATCTGTGGACTTTTACATATGAAATTCCTCTATGAATTCTAGAAACTTCTTTTAAGTGGGTTTAGTGAGAGAAGCTTTATATGGGAGGCAAAAATGATTTGTATATTTTAGCTACACGTGCTATAAAATTCTTTCTCAGGATGACTGTAGTATCAACAATTTGGAAGCTGAGATAGGATTGAAAGTCTGAGGCCAACTTATGCTACACAGTGAGTAGCAAGCCAGCCTGGGTTACACTGACCCAGGAGATGGGAGGGACGGAAGGCACGGGGAAGAGGAAGAACTCTGAGATAAACTTTTCTGGAATCGGAACCCATGCTATGCCTAAGTCATAAGCTATGAACCATATTTCGGCTCAAAGCTGTCTTAGCACAGCTTCTTAGAATAGTGGATCCTAGTCTTAGAGGCAGTCATGAGCTTCAGATAATGGGTTTGCCTGTAACAGCAGGTGCTTCCCAGGAGTTTGGTGCAAACAGTGGTTGAGAGGCCACTGTCAAAGAGGAACAAGAGTTTGCAGAAAGAGGCCTCAAAGAATCACTATGCAAGCCAGCAGCAATCGCATGTTCCTTGCAGCTCTAGAGCACGAAAATGACCTAGTGGTCCTCCAGCATGAAACACTAGTGGAGCCAGGCAACAAAGAGGTCTGCAGGACACATGGTATGGTACAGGACCAGGGTACCTGGAATCTAACTCCAACAAGGGCTGCAACCAACCCAGGACCCATGTCAGAGGTCAGAGGAAATTCGGGGCTAGTCAGGAAGTCACTGGACTGGGTTTCTAGGCATCAGGGAGACCAGAAGCTTCCATAAAAAAAAAAAAAAGAAAAAAACAAAACAAAACAAAACAAAACAAAATCACACACACAGTTGATAGTAATGAAGTGTGGAGAACTGGTGACCTGAGAAAAAGGCATGGCCCCGTGTGCCACCGTCCACCTAACATCCTGGGTTGTACACTGG
Source organism: Montemys delectorum (assembly GCA_019843815.1). Taxonomy (NCBI): domain Eukaryota; kingdom Metazoa; phylum Chordata; class Mammalia; order Rodentia; family Muridae; genus Montemys; species Montemys delectorum. Next base: position 56,365 of record JADRCD010197320.1, on the reverse strand, counting down.
GTTCCAGACTCTGAAGGTAACTGGATAGCTTGACAGGGAACTAGGGAGTAGGCTGGAGCCAGGCTGGTGCTGTCCGCTCCTCCCCAACCCCAGCCACAGTGGACTGGACAGAAGTGAGGAAACACAAGCCCTCTGGACAGAGATCACTTCGTGGAGACCCCAGCACCCTGGCTGGGAAAGAGTGTATGTGGTACGTAGGATAGAAAACAGTTTGCACAACTGGGGTTACTAGAAAGCCAGGAGAGAAGAAAGAGAGGCAACCTAAGGACAGGGTGATTCAAGATTCAGGACAGTTCTGCAGAATCCAATGACTACTGGCTAGGCTGCTAAGCCTTTTCGGTGTAGGAATGGCTGGCCGACTTAATGTGTTAGGAAGTGTGGTGTGTCTGTGTGTGTATGCGGGTGTGCACATGACTGCAAGTCTACGCATGCAGAGGCCAGAGGTCGATGCCAGGTGTCTTCCTTATTTACTCTCTGTATGTTGTGTATCCAACAAGCACTTTACTGACGGAGCTATCTCCCCAGCCTGGAGAGTTTAATCTTGAAGAGAATTTAGCTCTTTGGGGATCCAAAAGAAAGGTTTATGAGCGGCCTGGCGACGACATAGGCTGAAGACCGAGATCCTCCCTGTGTGTATTCATTAGCTCCCCTCCTTGTTTAGACGTGAGAGAGGGAGGGCAAGTTCCATGGCAATTCTCAGCCATCTTCAGCTGCATGTCTCAGGCTTTCACACTGAGGCCTTGTGCTGTCTCTGATACACAGCCCAGCTCAGCCTTCAAATTCAGAAACGTAAAGCAAGAGAAATGATGGCCTGGAGAGTTGGCTCAGTGGCTAAGAGAAGTTGTAGTTCTTGCAGAGGACCCAGGTTCTATTCCCAGCACTCACCCATCCAGATGAAGCCCTAGTCTTGGGAGATCTGACACTCTGCTCCAGCCGTGGTGATACACAGACACAGAAGTGGGCCAAACACTTATATGCGTAAAATAATAATTAAGAAAGGAGGGGTGGGAGGGAGGGAAGAAAAAGCTCGCAGTATGGTCTACATGTTAGGTCCAAAGCACAGGCATGAGGTGTTGGATCTGAGTTGCTGATCAGCCTGGTCTACATAGTGAGTTTCCAAGACAGTCAAGGCTGCATAACTGTCTCACTGTTCTGGACAGCAGAAGCCTGAGTCAGTTGTAAGGTGGACCATGCAACTGTTCTAGAAGAAGACCCTGTATCACTTCTTCATAGATTCTAGTAGTTGTTAGAATCCCCTGGAATTACTCATCTTCGCCTTCATCACTCCAGAATGTATCTTTAGACTGTCTTTGTTTTGTTTTGTTTTGTTTTGTTTTGTTTTGTTTTGGTTTGGTTTGGTTTGGTTTAGTTTGGTTTTTTGAGACAGGGTTTCTCATGTAGCCCTGGCTGTCCTGGAACTCACTCTGTAGACCCAGGCTGGCCTCGAACTCAGAAATCCACCTGCCTCTGCCTCCCAAGTGCTGGGATTAAAGGCGTGTGCCACCACCGCCCGGCTAGACTGTCCTTTGTGTGTGTCCAAATCTCCCCTTTCTTATGAGGGTAATGGTCTTTACATTAGGGCCTGCCTTAATCTAGCATGACCTCAGTTTTACTTATACAACCTGCATTTCCAAATGACATTACAGCTGAAAGTTCTGAATAGACATTAGTTTGGGGCTGGCACACTCTAACCTACCACAAGAACTAAGAACAAATTATAGTCGATGTTTATTAAACTTAGATGTAATGGTTATTTTTACATGTCACCTTGAGTGGACCAAGGCATATTAAGATGGCTGGCTCAGCACTCCTCTTAGAGTCCGCGGGTGCTCTGGATGAGTTTAGCATTTTAATCAGCTAGTTGCCCTTCTCCTGAGGCAATTTCCTAAAAAGAACAATCACCTTCAGGGAAGCTGAATGCAGGATGAACTAAGGAGGTAAAACATTTCATCCTATAAAAACTCATTTTAGATGCACACCGCTCTAAGGCAACAGCTCTCAACACCTGGGTCACAACTCCTTTGAGGGCTGCATATCAAATATTTACACTATGATTCCTAACAGTGGCAACATGAGGAACTGTATTAAAGAGTCACATCAGTAGAAAGGCTGAGAACCACTGCTCTTAAAGAAGGTGAAACATTTCATGTTAAGGTCAAGAAGTAAACAACTCAACAGCTTTAGTTAAGTCCCTGAAACCAACAAGATTTACAAGAAGATTCCCACCTCCCCCCCCCCCACACACACACACACAGAGACACAGACACCTCAAAAACTACAGAGAAGCCATGAATGGAGACAAACTGGGCCACCTGTACTGGGCTCAGACCACAACCACCTGGAAGATGCAGAGACCAGCAAGCTGTCTGCTAGTTGTGCAGTCACATCCTGGAGTGGGCTATAGTGACAGAGCTGCCCTTTCTGCTTCTGTAACTCCATAAAACTCACTGGCTCACCAAGGTGTACTTTGGGGTGTCCTTCCTTTGGTCTGTTACGCGTTCCCTCTCTGGGCTAAGTAGGCATTTGTTCATTATCTCCCCCAAAACTGTGTCAATATTTAATCTTTTGAGAACCAGAGAGGTCAAAAAGAATTCTCTAGGGGCTAGAGAGATGGCTCAGCAGTTAAGAGCACTTGCTGCTCTTGCAGAGGACCTAGGTTAGATTCCTAGCACCCACACAGTGGTTCAACTGCCTGTAACTCCAGTCCCAGGGGATCTGATGCCCTCTCTGACCTATGGTACAAGTACACACACAGTGCAGACAAAACTCACATAAAACAATTCTAAAAAGCAACTCTCTTTCTTTGGCTGAAGAGCTCAGCAACAGACCTGCAGCTCCAATCCGAGGTGCACTCCAGCTTGTGCCTTCTCAGTCACCCAACCCAATATACTATTTCATGGGAGAGTCACCTACTCTTTCCCTCTCCAGATAGCCACTGTCAATGCCTCTAGTGCCCTGGCCTACTTACTCCCACAGTACCCACTGACTCTGATGTAGGCAATTCATTGACAATTCTGGAAAACAGACGGCCATAGCTTATGCTGAGGATCCTCTAGGATCACAACCCCAATGATGGTGGAAAGTGAAATGTTGTAGTTCCAGGTCCATGATACCTAGAGCTCTTCATCGGCACTTACTTACGTTTAGAGATTTATTAACTGCTGTCAAACTAAGACCTCCAAAAGAGCAGAGACCATAAAAAATGTAGACTAAAACATTTAAGAGTCAAAAATAATGGTGTGTGTGTGCGTGTGCGTGTGCGTGTGTTTCTCTCCCTTAACATGGATATTTGGAACCAAACTCTCATCTTCAGGCTTGGCTCCAAGAGTTATTTTACAGTCAGAACTGACTTATAAAAAATGTTTGAGAATTTGCCTTTCTTTTGCAATAAGGCATAAAAAAAAAAGTCCCTTCCCCTCTCCTACCGTCCTGCAGTTGACCCACTCTGCCTCTAAGCACCGGTGTGGTGGTGAGCTTGACAAATGACCTCTCTGAGCCAGCAAAGCCAAGCTGGAGCTCTTGTCAGGGGCTCCTCAGGGGAGGAAGTGGGCTGGACAGAATTCAATGAATACATTTTCATTTTCTCAGTAGAGCCTCGACTTACCTGCTGTACTCCCTTCTTCTTTCTGCTCATCAGTAAATCAGAAGGAAATATTAAGAAAACTTTGAATTTGTCACAAATGTTTTTTCTACTTTTCAATATAACATTTCTTGACAATTGGTATCAGGTTATGACTTAATTTAATATTTATAAATTTGGAAAATTTATAACAAGTTATCAAAACAAGGGACTTGTTCTTTGACCATGAATGTACAATTGCATATACTTTGCCATTATCCACACAAGGTAGGAAGGCAAAATAAAAAGACAGCAGAAGTCATAAGAAGTCCAGCAGATTTTTGAAAGTTGAGATACAAAAGGTGCAATCAAATCAACCAATCATTAAATTTAAATATGAACCTCATGAGAATGCAAATTAAGTACTGTTTATTTGTTCAGAATATTATTGTGGGTTTAAGGCCTTATCTGTTAGATATAAACACTCTGGTTTAAACCAGCAATGTGATCTAGAGATGGCAGTTGGAGAATATGGCAACCAGAGTATCTGAATGGCCCTGTTATCTACAAGAAACAAACTCATGAAATCTCAGTTCTCTACACAAGGGGCCTGGTAGAATGCCCTACTGTTGAGGGGTCCTGCTATCAACTTGTGATGGGGGAGTCATCTGCACTAGAGAAGGTTGCCAGCGATGGGCAGGAGGAACTGGAAGGAATTCATTGTACTCATAGTCTCCTAAACTCTGGGAGATGAGCCACAGCCATTATGTTAGCGTCGATGAATCATGAAGAACCTGTCAAGAGTGAGCAGTTCTTTTCTGCCAGCCTAGAAGTCACTTCACAGTAACCACTACTCCATTTCTGTGGTATAGCACATCACCAAAACCAGACAGGATTAGATCCTCCTCAAAATGCAAAACTGCTTATGCTATTACCTCAAATTCACAGTCTTAGGTATTCAAAATCAGAACCCTGGCAGTTTTAATTGAAGGGTAGAAGGGAGCCCAAGTGAATTCATCTCCACAACGAAATGACGACAAAATGACGACAAAATGCCGAAATGCTATTTGCTGCTTAGGTGACCCATGGGCATTTACAAATGTCTTATTTTCCATCCAACCTGATATTCCGTCAACATAGAAAAAGGCATTACGTTTATTTATTTTTTTTATTTGACAAGCAGCAACATCATGTTTGTCATTTTAATGTAGATACAATTATTAGGTTATCTGTCATATTACAATATTTAAGTTTTTATTTTATGTCCTTTAAGATACATTTAAAAAAAAAACACATCAACTGCAAACGTGAAGGGGAGAAAGCATGGTACCCAACCAAATTCCACATTTCAGCAATACTTCACTCATTCTTTTAATAAAGTTTTAAGAAACGTCATAATGACATGAGCTTGAAATATCTCTAGGCATTTTCTCTGACGCTCATGACGTGGCACTGGTGATGTTGTAAACAGCAGAAAAACAGGGGCTGCCGGACGACCAAAGTATGGAGGCACAGGCCTGCTTTCTCCCACAGGAGCTCACCAAATGGGGACGGCAATGACCTCACACCCGCACCGGGAGAAGGTGTCACGCGACATAGCTGTATTCATCTGCAGATGCTTGGCTGCGCTCGATGTACTGCTTGTCTATCAGAACTTCTATGCACTTCTTAATCATGCTGATACTGGGATTGAACCTGGCTCTTGACTGGCTGATTACCTGTGAGACAAACAAGGAGTCAAACTATTCAAGTTAATCAGCAAAGCATCCATTTCCAGTTGGTTGAATAGCACCTCACATTTCAGCTTCAACAGACCTATCTAAAGGAAAAGGGTGTGTGAATGTTGACCTGAAAACAGGGCTCTGTAACAAGCAGAGCCGACAGAGCAGGTAGCACATCACTGTGTGACACCTATCAGTCCCTCCATGTTGACAACAGTGAAGTGTGTGTACACATTAGAGAGGAGATAAAGCTCAGAATAAGATATGGCGAAATAGTAAAGCTTACACACACACAGTGGAGTTACCAACAATGTCGCCTACCCACGTATCCCACACACTCCATGTCTACTTGGTGCCAATGCTACTTTCGCTCTGATGCTTTTTATTAATGCCACAAACCTTTCTTTCAGTGCGTGCTGAGAGCTCTGCACTGCTGAGCAACCCTAGGATGCTCGTCCCAAATATTTGTGCATAAGCAGAATGAAAGAACACTCGTTGAAGTGGTTCCATCTCCAGATGGGAAGACCGTTTAACAACTTGGGAAGTTTAGGATCTCTAGTTCAAATCTAACAAAGTCATCTCTTAAACTGAAATTTTGAAAAATTGAGAACGCTTTAAAACAAACATTTCTTTACGCTATTTGGCCAGTGTTAGTCGTGCCTCAGCACTACCATGGTCCAGCCCCAAGCGAGCCCAGAGCTGCTCCCTTACCTCTTGAATGAGGGCGTTGTGCCGAAGCACTTTGCGAGCTTTCATGATGCGGACGATAGCAGCTTGAAGATACATTTTCCGGTCCTCATCCACAGCACTTCTCGTCTGTTCCAGTTCCTATTTTTATGAAAAATGGGGGTGGGGATCCCCCACAAAGAGGACACTGTCATCGATGGTTCAGCAGAAGAGACTACTTGTTGCACTCTAGGAGGCCAGGCTTGGTCTCCAGCCTTCACACGGAGGACAAGCCCCTCCCTCTGGACTCTTGCCTCAGGTGTGAATAAGGTGCACAAACTTGCAGGCAAAACAAAACAAAAGAGTCTTAAAAAAACAAATCATGTACTCAGGGGGCTAGGGAGTTAGCTTAGCCAGTGAAGTGCTTTCCATGCTATCTAAGCATGGTCGAGTTCTATGACCAGCACCTGTTGAAAAGGGCCAGGTGTGCTGTCATGGGCGTTAGTGCTGCTGCAGGTCAGGCAGCCATGACAAAAAATGCTACCTCAAACTAAAAAGGGAGGAGGGGGAGGAATGGAGAAACAATAGCTTCAAGAAACCACACCCAAAACTGACCTTTGACTACCAAACACATACAAACCAAGAAAGAACAGCAACAACAACAATAAAATATATACTATGGCAGTGCCAATGCCACAACCATCCTGTAACACCTCTAGTGGATTATAGATTTGTGAGTTCAAAGATAGGTCACTTTTGTAGTTTACATTATTCTAAACTATAATGCAATATGAATACACAATAAAAAAAAAGGACCTAAGTTGCACAGAACAGTATTTTAAGACTGTTGTCTTAGCAGTAAACCTCTGTGCCAAGACCCTCTCAGATGAAGTTGTAGCCAGGTGCAGGGACTAGCTCTCGGCGCACAAAATGGCTACGGCTGGGGACTGAGGGGGAGGTCCTCGGTCTCATCAAAGAAGACAGGGAAGACAGGCCAGAAAAGTGTGATCACTGCTAAGAACAAGGGTTTGAGGCATGCACAGAGCAGACTATGCCAGAGGACTAGGGACAGTACAGCTTTTAAACACAAATCCCTCAGATTGTTCATTCTACAGAAAAGGAGATCTTTACAGTTCAAGACACATGGCAATTAATATGCATGTCTCCCTCATGGAATAGTTCTTCCAGAGGGCCTGATATCTACTTCCCATCCCACAAAAGGCAGTTAGGAAAGTCTTTGAATAAACCCCACTCCATACCAAAGCAACGATCACAGCTGAATTCAGTCAAAAGCCAGTCACATGACTACACCTAAAAGTATCAACCCCACTCCTGCTGGCTCAACAGGCCAACCTGTTCAGGACAAGCTGTGCATCCATGAACATGTTTGATAAATATTTCCTAAGATTTTCTTTTATAAAATCAGTTTCAAGCATGAAATTATATCATGTCAAGAAGGGCATTTTTAAAGAGAAGGCAAAGAAAGACTAACCCTCCTACTGTTCCTGCCTTCCCTTCTTTGAGGCAGGCATTCTACCTTTGAGTTACTCTCACAAGCCCTAAGCATGTTTTAAAATAAAACATGCGACTGGGGATACAGCTCTCTGGCAGAGCATTCACATAGCCCATTTCAAGTTTTCATTCAATCCTTAACATTTATTCACTCATTCATTCATGTTCATATACTGTCTTTTCCTTACCCACTCACCAGCTCCACCTCATATACAGCTAATGTTTGCTAAGAAAGAAGCATTTTGGAAAAAAGAAAAGAAAGAAAGATGATGGTTTGTATATGCTCGGTCCAGGGAGTGGCCCTGTTGGAGTAGGTGCGTCACTGTGGGTGTGGGCTTTAAGACCCTCATCCTAGCAGCCTGGAAGTCAGTATTCTGCTATCAGCTTTCAGATGAAGATGTAGAACTCTCAGCTCCTCCAGCACCATGCCTGCCTGGACACTGCCCTGCCCCTGCCTTGATGATAATGGACTGAACCTCTGAACCTGTAAGCCAGCCCCAATTAAATGTTCTTATAAGAGTTGCCTTGGTCATGGTGTCTGTTCACAGCAGTAAAACCCTAACTTAAGGCAGAAGTGTAGACACTGTTATATTGCTCAAGTTCCTTTAAGTAATCTGAATTCAACTCATGGAGTCATGAAAAGAAAAACAAAGTAGAGGGGCTGACTGGGCAGAGGGTGGCAGCAGTAGAGTAAGAGACGGAGGACAGAAATATATTGTATGCACACATGAAAATATCACGATAAAACCACAACTACCTATAATTCATATGTGCTAATTAATGAGTAAATAACTGAGCTTGGATCTGTCTGGCCTAAGCTGTTTATTTTTTAAACCCTAACATACTGGCAGACAATAAGACCAACAATTGCAAGAATAAGCCAGAAAAGCGTTATCATGTTAGTAATTTTAGAGTGCTGAGGTTTGCTAGATCTTGGCATAAAACAGACTCATTCGACACACTGCCTAAGTATTTCTAGAAGAGATGGCGGCATTCAAACCAGTACTTACTTGTGGTGTATCCTTCTGCATTGACGTAGTAATCTTAAACTTTGTTCTCTTACTGCTGAAGTTCATATTTAATGAAAATGAAGATTCTGCATCGATATCTTCCTATATTTAAAACAAAATGTTTTTTCTGATTTCACATTTACCAGAATGTTATTCAGTTTCTATTTAGGAAGTAGCTATTTTAAGGCCCAGCCATTACATATACTATCTTCTGTCTGACACTGCTGCAGTAACCACAATACTAGCAAGTGAGCTGACTCGAGAGGAGCCTTGCTGCCAAGGCTCTGCTGTAGCCAGTTAGCCCACAATAGTGCTTTGTTTATTTTTGGAAAAGCCAATGGCCTTTTCTCCTGGGAAAGTTGCAAAGCTAACTTACAGAGTCCTATGAATAACACAAACCTTAAAACTGCCCATATCCCATACAGGGGTAAGAGCCCCTACCTGCTAAGGGCTGAAATCCCTTGGGAAGGTTGGTTACCTTTTCTGAATCATGGTTAATCATTTTCACATCAAGTAACGACTTGATTGTTTTGGTCAGCTCCTTTTCATTCATCTGGGTACTGTCTTGAAGTTCTTTGTAGCTGACAGTTTCACTATTGTTAAAGGCAAGAAGAACTGCCATTTGGTAGGTTGTAACCATAGCTACATATGGTTTTCCCAAATAGTTCATTTTAACTTCACCTACAATTAAAACAAAAATTGACAATACAGTAATTATCCAAAGTGTTTCCATTTGAATTCTGGATTGTTTTCCTTAAAAAAAAATAAAGCAGAGACATCTTAAGGTTAATGTAAAGGAATTTAAAGTTCTTTCCTCGAGGACATGAGATGTTGCTGTTGAAGTGGTAAGCATGTAGTATATACTAACAGCTGACCTATTACAACCTTGCCAGAGTTTAAGCAGTGAATTTAAATAAACAGCAACAGGAGAGCTAAAGCAGAACTGGTGGGAGGGAGAGGCAACAAATCAGAACTGAGCGGACAGAGAGAGACAGCTGGGAACTCGAACTATGTGTGTCCTCTAAGTATGACCACTTAAGTTCCCTGGGAACCACACTGTGGAAGAGAACTGATTCCTACACATACACACACAAAGGCTTGAAATTAAAGATGAAAGTGTAAAGATCAAACATATTTCACATGTAGGAAGAAAATCAGAACACTCAATATTTAATAAACTTGCACAATGCACAGTACTAATAAACCATAGTGTAAGATACAAGCCAGTCACACAAAGCAAATGACACTGGTACTGAGATCGACCTTTTTAAGGTAAAAGCAGGGTTCCTAATAAAGGTCACAGCACCAGGATCGACTTCCTTATATCATTTCTTTTTTGTTTATAATCTTATGTGTGTGGGCGTTTTGCCTGCATGTCTATCTCCACGACGTATGTGCCTGGTCGTGGAGGCCTGAAGAGGGTGTCAGATCCCCTGGAAGTGGCCTGTGGATGCTCCTCCACAGCCCTTCCTGAAGCCTTTGCTTTGGCTAACCATCTCCAGTGAACCAAGAAGGAAGACATTCTTACAGTATTTTAAATAGAAGTCGGTGGACACGGCTAAGGAAACTCTGGAGAACAGCTATTCAAAAATATATTACCCATCAGTCTGCTTTTCTAAACAAACTGTCTAATATCTATAAAATGATTGGCTGCAAAAATGTACTGTCATTATAAAACTCAAAGAATGTCTTAAAGTGAACATTACTATCAGGATTATGTAGTTCCTTAACGATACCAGAAAGGGAAGTGGTGGAAAGTGGATTAAAAACTAGAATTAGAAGACAGGGATTAACATTCTAAAGGAACACAATCACATAAATATCATTAAATGAGTATAAGGAATCATTCTTTACCTGTACAGAGATAGTGTAACCAGGTCAGCTTCCTTCCACTGAAATGCTGGCTATAAAACAATTCAAACTGTTGAAAGAGAGAGATGTCAAGCTATTTTACAGTCCCCAGACTCCTTTAGTATATACTGTAAGGTTAAAGCACCTTAGCCCACTAATGAAAGCCTTGTCCAGAACACCTGCTGCATAGCTCCGGCCATGTGTGTGTGCCAGCACCACAGGGGTGCCTCTGCTGAGTCTGCAGCAACTTGCTGCTCTGGTTCTTGCACGTAGAGCACTCTACCCAAGCGCCATGGTGTACACACACAGTCCCAGAGACATTCAAAGCTGACCCAGGCTCACTTCAACCCACGTCTGAGGCCATGCTGGAAAACAGCACTAAAAAGGGGCGGGCAGAGTAGCTCAGGCAACCGACTGCCCATGCAGAGCAGACATGGCTCTGAAACATTTCTCTTCTACAGTTTAAGTTGCTATGATATGTCAGCATGTTATTTATCCCAGTTTTTGTGTATATGTACGTAAAGGGTAAAGTTAACATGGGCATGTCATACTCAAGCATTTCTCCACATTATTTTGAGAGAGGGCTTCACTGGATCTGGAGCTTGCTCTGTGGGCTGCACTGGCCAGCCAGGACTCGCTAGTGTCCTTGCATTTTCTCTGTGCATAGCACCGGTGCTGGACTCTAAACTCAGGTCCTCACAGTCCCCAGGTCTGAGCTGCAGTCCCCTCACCCCACCTCAGCCCTGAGCCTCAGTCCTATCCCAACTCCTTAGTTACAGCTTATCTACATTTCCCAAACCAGCACCTGCTAATTTTACTTCTTTGTATAAAATCAGAAATAATATCAATAGCAATATTAATCTGTATTAATGTATTAACCTTATATCAATATATTCTGTTTAAAGACCAAATATACCACCACGTACATTTCAACATGAAAACCATACCTATATTTACCAGCACATAGCTCCCATAACTGACAGGCTGGCCCATGTATATGCTGTAGTGAATACAAAGTGGGGTCCATGATAGTCATGTAAACATTCACATGAACAAAGCTTTAGGGCTCAAGGTGTCTCTCTATCCACTGCCTTTTGCTGATATTAGTACATTTAACTTTATAACTGTATGGACAAGAGTCAGAAGTTAACAATGCATACTCTAACTGCAAATGACATTTTGGCTCACAGAACTCACAAGAAATGGCTTATAAATTGCTCACAACTCCAGTTCCTGGGGATCCCCATAACCTCATCTGACTTCTGAGGTCCTGAGTTCAATTCCCAGCAACTATATGGTGGCTCTTAACCATCTATAATGAGATCTGGTGCCCTCTTCTGGTCTGCAGGTATATAGGCAGGCAGAATGCTGTATACATAATCAATAAACCTTGAAAAAACTTCCTTAAAATTTTTTTTCTATCAAAGCTTAGGAATTTAAAAAATTACTTGCCTTCTGTGCAGTGATGGCACACACCTTTAATCCCAGCACTTGGCAGAGACAGGCAGATTTCTGAGTTCGAGCCCAGCCTGGTCTACACAGTGAGTTCCAGGACAGCCAGGGCTACACAGAGAAACCCTGTCTCCAAAACAAACAAACAACAACAACAAAAAACATCACTGGGAAAAAGAGACGGGAAAAAAAAAATCCTTGGCTAGACTGGATGTATAAAAGACAATTGTCCTAAAATACATTTGTGCTGGGTAGAAACCAAAGTTTCTTCATGACCTACGGCCCTACCTTTAATTTAAAAACTACGTTTATGTATTTGTACATTTCTCTGTACAGGATGTACTCATAGACAACCTGGAGCAGGTCAGTCTTCTAGGATTTCTGTCCCACTTTAGAGATTTTTCACTTCAACATGCAGCTTCCACATATTATGTTTTCCTATCTCAGCTTATACATAACACTTGCCTCAATTACAGGAAAATTAAAATATTACCAGGACTAAATGAAGCCTAAACATGGCTTCAAAGTTCAAATGGAAAAGTAAAATGATTTTGAAGCTTTCTCTTTTTTCTAAAATAATACACATGTATTTACTTGTTTAACTATGTATTTGGAATGGTGGTATGTTGCTCATGCTAGGGCCACACATGAGCATATGAGGACGACTCATGGGAGCTGGTTCTCTCCATCAATCACGTGGGGCGTAAAGACTGAAGCCAGCATGTCAGGCTTCACCAAGCAAGTGCCATGACCCCACTGAGCCATCCACCACATTATCCCTAAACTTTCATAAAATAGTAGAGTTACTATGTATCACAAAGAAACCACAAACTGAAATACATACTACACACACACGCACACACACACTCACCACACACATCACACACTACACACACACATCACACACATACACATCACACACATCACACACTCACCACACACATCACACACTACACACACTACACACATACACATCACATACACAT
>JADRCD010197320.1:28957-43508 GCA_019843815.1 Montemys delectorum | reverse complement strand
CACACACACACACACACTAAACACATCACACACTACACAAACACACATCACACACACACACACACTACGCACATACACATCACACACTACACACATACACATCACACACCACACACACACACCACACACACACACATACCACACACATACATCTCATACACACACACACACATCACACACTACACACACCACACACACATACACACCACACCACACACACCACACCACACCACACATACACCTCACACACACACATATACATCACACACATCACACACACACAGACATCACAAACATACACAAGGAGTCACTACAATGCCTTTGTTTACTGTTGCCTTCCTTCCTGGCACACTTACCATCTGTACACTTTTTTCTAACTCTTGGGGGATCGCAAATGTGGACGAAGGAGCCTGAGTGAGCGGCCATGCACCAGCCTAAAAGGAACAGTGAGATACAAAGTTGAACAGATGGCCACCTTGCAACAAAGACTTCAAGTGGTGAGCTGCTGAGACGCCCTCTCCCGTGCTATCTATGCCCCTCGCATGAGGACCCACTTTATTCCAAGTCTGTAAAGTGTGGTCCTCAACTCAATAGCTGACCAAATGTTATCAGGCATCATTTGCTAGCCTTTTATATCACACTGTCAAAATGATTCATAAATCTAAAAAGAAGTACTATCATACCTGAAGGACATATATTTGGAAACTAATCCCCAAATCAATGACGGTGTCTTGGTTTCTGATGAAATTGTTGAACTTATTGTTGAGATCAGCGCTGACACTCATGTCTGTGTACATTCGATGCAGCTTGCTGGTAAACTCATAACCACAGGCTTGCTGGAAAACAAGTTGCAAAGCATATAACCTAAACTGAGAATGATCAGCCGGGGATCAATTAGGAGACTGAGGGGGTTTCTTTAATTTTATTTTTATTATTATTATTTTTTTTTATTAATACTGAACTTGAAGATCATCCTAAATCACTGGAAACCTCTGGCCCTTTGAATCTCATACTGACACCCAACACTGTACACAAATACAGTCATGCCTGACCACTTATACAGCCTGCTGTATGTATACACATCAATGACTGCTGTGAAGTTTGCAGTCATTGCATATAATGAGTATACTTGGCTGTTGCTACAATGGTTTCCATGGCATTATCTATCACACTGGAGATTTATGTTACCTTTAATTTATTGATCATGGCTTCTTCAGAATCCATAGACATAGACAACCCGTGAATTAGACGTTTTGCTAGCATTCTTGCATAGAACTGCAGGAAAATGAGAATGGTTACTTTGTGACTTGAAATTCAAAAGAGAGTGAAGCTGCTAACTGTGATCCAATGCTGTCCAGCTCACCTTCTGAAAGACGTCCTTGTCATCGATGTACTTGAAAACTGTGATGAAGCTAGTGAGCTTGTCCTCCACTTCATTCTCAGTCATTCCCTTCGCTGACTTCTTTAGCAAGTTGTCACAGTACTTAGCAAGCTCAAAGAGAAAGTGGTAATACATCTTACAAAGGACCCTTCAGACAGACACTTCAAAGGCAGCCACACAAAGCCTCATAGGTATGTCACTTAGAACAGATACAAGGGCATAAACATGAAAACAAGCCAGTAAATGGTTACCAGCAACGAGACAAAAGCAAAGCAAAAGTGGCTCAACAGACGCTGAAAGCTGCTACATCCTAAAGTTACGCTTTAAAATTATGAATGTAGCTGGGCAGTGGTGGCACACGCCTTTAATACCAGCACTTGGGAGGCAGAGGCAGGTGGATCTCTGAGTTCGAGGCCAGCCTGGTCTACAAAGTGAGTTCCAGGACAGCCAGGGCTGCACAGAGAAACCCTGTCTCGAAAAACAAAACAAAACAAAACAAAAATTATGAATGTACAACATGCATGATCAACTAAGTTTTAAAAACACAAGACATTAGAACTAAGAAAAAAAGTCTAATCAGCATAATGAACAGTACACATGCCTTTTTAACAGGATTATCTTTTAACAGGATTATCATCTATGAAATATTTTCTCTTTCGGTTAAAAAAAGGGCACATGGTTTAATGCATTCTGAACATAAATTTGAATATATATATAGTGCGGACAATTTTTATATTCTGAAAATAAGTACACAAATTAATTCTAGTAACTTCCCTTCACCAACTTTGCATGAGATTACCTGCAAGCAACTAAACTTACCAGTTCAGGTGCTTTGCAAACAGACTTGGGTTCTCTGTAATTTACAACAGACGTAAGGGCCTAAACAAGAAAACAGCCCAGTGATTAGTTCCCACAAGTAGGCAAAGGCACACAGGTAGGTAGGTAGCTGAGGATCAGCTGTCAGGTCGGTGTGGGTCTATTATACCCACAGTTCAGCGACCTCTCTTTCTCTCTACCCAGTGTGTAATGTATAGGTGTTCACGTAAAGACGCATACACACAAATGAAGGCAAGGTCTACCTTAGCTATTGTTCTTCAAAAGCTTCCTCTGTCATGGGCCTTGGGGTATAAGCTAGCTGGGCAGCAAGCCCCTTGGTCCCAGCCCCTCTCCAGCACTAGGATTACACTATCATGCCATTGCTTTTACATGGGTGCTGGAGGCTGAGCTATCCCCAGCAACCCGGGGCTGGGAGCTGCTTTTCCTTCTTCCTGGGCTTCTTTGGGTCACCAAGAAAACAGCCCAGAGTTTCTTCATGTACTATGAGAAGCCCAAAGCAACACAGACAATTAGTTAGGAAGAAACTTGTGAAACCCTGAGTTAAAAAAATGCATTCTGCTTAGCTCTGTGTTCTATCACACTGGCAGAAAGATAACTATCTCACAAACCAAAAGTGAATTTCTTATGTCAAATATCAACTCAAATTCCTGTTCTTTCAAACCAAGAATGAATACAGCCTAAATGTTGTATAGGTTATAGAGAAATACAGCCCTGCCACTGCCGGGGCTCTAACAAAGGACCAGCTACAGAGCATGAGAATTATGCTCACGAGGTCACTAATAAGTCAGCAGGACTGATATAAGACACTAAGGTCCATTATACTACTTTAAAACTTAGACTCTCGAACTCAAACTGGCTGTTTACTGTACACCTCAGTGTCTCAAGGATCTCAAACTTGAATGCCTAACAAAGATGCCCAACTGCAAGCTGTACATCACAGGTTAAAGAAAATTGCATGGACAGACCACATGCATGGATTACTTGTTTAGAAGTTACCTTATCTAAAGCACTCATAAAATGCTGATCACCATTCAAAACAGTGTTGATAAGTTGAACGAATTTACCATGTACTTCCAAAACTGATTCCACAAATAGTGTTGGCATCTAAAATCAAAATACAAAGTATAAATTCACATTTTAAGATTTTCAAGAACAAAATTTAGATAAAGAGTACTTACACTTTACACTTATTACACTTATATACTCAGATTATACTTATACCCCCCCATACCTCCAACTATATATCTCTGGTTACACTGGTGTTAAAAGTTTTCCTCTGCCATGTCAACACACACACTCTTATTATGCTGGATCAGCGTGCCTTGAGGGTCACAGGGGAATCCCTAAGGCCCAGGCCATCAACACTAGAATGAATTCTGAAAAGCGGGCTAGACAGCATGTGCCTGAGAATGAGACCCTGGAGTTAGTTGGGCAGAATTAAGTTTTTGTTTAATATCACTCAATACTTTGAATCTGCAAACCTAGCAATAAGCTATGAACATGCCTAGTAAGAGCAGCAGTAATACATGGTCACTAGGTAGCAAAGGCCATGTCAGATAAAGGAAGGTTAGGCAAGTGGAGGGTATTTGACTGTGGTATTTTGAATGGCAAGCATAGAGGCAGGGGAGGTTTTAAAATCTGCCTCGTACAAAGCAACATGACTGTATATACATGGCAAATAGTTTCCTGTCAGAAGGTTAACAAACACTAGGTGGCAATCAGTATCGTGAAGAAGCAGCTGATCAATGGTTCTAATCCCAAGAAGAGCTCAGTAAATTCAAGATTTAAAATATTAGAATGCAGATGCCTTAGTTTTTCATGAGGAACTCTTTTATAGCCCATCAATGTTAAAAGAACACAAACCCTGTATACATCCCGCTAAGAGGAAGCATTCTAACTCCCCTGGGCAACTCACATGTTCCTGAGTAAGGTTACTGGTCGCTCTAAGGCCCTCGTCGTGGATGTGTTTTTGCAGCTCCTCAATCATATGAGGTAAACCACTGGACACAGCACGGAGTAAGACATACATATTTGCCATGTCTGAGAGGAAAAAAAGAGTCTATTAACTTCCCACAGAACCTCATTATGGAATGCATATTTTTAAATGTACAAGTTAAAAGGAGTGTGTGGATAAAAGTCATACACCACTTGAAGACAAACCCACAAACTCACTTCCCAGCTGCTGTGCCGTCCTCCCCAAAAGAAGGCAAATGTTGCTGCTGCTTACCATGTAGTGGTGAAGGAGAAAAATCAAGAAAATACTCATATTAGTCCCCCTTTTCACTCAAGTGCTGCTACGCATGTGTGTGCTACTGGTAACTACAGCATATCCTAACGTACAAGTATTTTATACTGGTACATAAAGCAAATCCACATATTTCACAACTTTATTAGTTACTTGCAAATTAGTGGGAAATTATATTGTAATTAATAACATGAGCAAGAATATTTGTACTGGCTGGTCTTGCGTGTCAACTTGACATAAGCTGGAGTTACCACAGAGAAAGGAGCCTCCCTTGAGGAAATGCCTCCATGAGATCCAGCTGTAAGGCATTTTCTCAGTTAGTGATCAAGGGTAGGAGAGCCTGTTGTGGGTGGTGCCATCCCTGGACTGGTAGTCTTGGGTTCTATAAGAAAGTAAGCTGAGCAAGCCAGGGGAAGCAAGCCAGTAAAGAACATCCCTCCATGGCCTCTGCATCAGCTCCTGCTTCCTGACCTGCTTGAGTTCCAGGCCTGATTTCCTTTGGTGATGAACAGCAATGTGGAAAGTGTAAGCTGAATAAACCCTTTCCTCCCCACTTGCTTCTTTTCACGATGTGTGTGCAGGAATAGAAACCTTGAGATAATATCTGTAATAGAAACCTCTATTAAAGATGCTACGCTTGTGTCGATCTTGTGGGCAGACCCTTCTAAGCAGAGGACCTAGTAGCAGGGTGGGAAGAGATGGCTCAGTAGTTAAGAGCACTGGCTGCTCTTTCAGAAGCCACAGTTCAATTCCCAGCACCTATATGGTTGTTCACACCTTCACACAGTCATACATACATTCAGGCAAAACACCAAAGCAAATAAAATAAAAAATAAATGAATAAATCTTTTTCAAAAAAGCTCCCGTGCCACTGAACTGTGTACTGTGTATACCTTGAACACCTTATTGAGATGTAATATACATGCAGACAACCGTACACATATGGCTTCGTGAATTATTACAGATGAACATACAACACCCCAAATATGCACACCCAGACTTAAAATAATAGATATCACCTATACCTAGAAGTGCTCTTCATCCATCTCCCAGTACTACTGCTCCTCTGCAAGGGAAAGTAGCCACAGGCTGGACTCCTCTGGCTTCAACTATGAACACAATTACACAACTCTTTCTCTTTACTGATGTGTGTGTGTGTGTGTGTGTGTGTGTGTGTGTGTGTAACATAAGGCTCGTCTCTGCTGTGTTTAGTTTTCA
This sequence comes from Montemys delectorum, assembly GCA_019843815.1. Lineage (NCBI taxonomy): Eukaryota > Metazoa > Chordata > Mammalia > Rodentia > Muridae > Montemys > Montemys delectorum. Next base: position 37,827 of record JADRCD010197320.1, on the reverse strand, counting down.
TGTACTCATGGCTACTCCTCTGTAATCATAGTATATACATCACGGGACATGTGGCTTTTCTAGTCATTAAAGGGACATTATTGCTATGAAGACTGTTGTATATTTCTGTATACACATGCACAGATGCAGAGCAGAAGGAGCCCCATACCTGGAAGACTTGCTGGGCCATGAAATATACATTCATATACTGCTTCAGCACTCAGCGTTAGCGTTGCAGTATGGCTTCATCTATTTATACCCTCATCCCATGTCTCTCTCACACACACACACACACACACACACACACACACACACACACACAAACAAGTCATCTCCAAACAGCAGCAGTAAAGCAAATGTTGTCACTATTTATTGCTCATCTCAGTGAACTCTTGCTTTAAAGTGAGTCAGACTGAGCACCTGCTGATCCTTCCCGATGTGATCTCCTACTGTACATAAGGAAAGTAGCCCTTGTGATATGTAAAAGCACAAACACACTTTCCTAACTCATCTTTTCATACTTGAAAATGCTTTTACAAGAGATTAACCAATACTCCTAAGGGAATATGTAACACACCAGGGGGTATTAATTAAAGTGTGCTTTAAATCTAAGGTAAGGAAGAAACGGCAGAAAAGCCGGACTTGTCGTTTGATTTCTGCTCACTGGCCCTGGGGCGCGCTTACCATTCTTCCTCTCTTGCCGAATGATGCTGTGGCACTCTGAATGTAAGAACTGTAAGTGGTCTGCTACCATCCGCTGCTGACACTCGTGAATCACTTTAGTATATGAACTTGGATGCAAATATTTTCGACATCTAATTTCTTCATCTTTTAATCTACCTAGAACCTACAGAAACACATCCTTATGATTATGATCTATGATGCAGCGTTTGACAGCAGCCAGCTCTTAATGCCTGTAGTAGAATGCAGGTGAGGTTATAGAAAAGCTTTACACAACCAGTTTCAGCTCAAAATGTACTAGTCATTTCAGATTGGCTTAGTCTTCTGTCACCCACATGCCCCGACTGCATTCTAACAACCACTTTCACTCATCAGCCCAAACCCAGCCCAAACCAGGACTACAGATAACACAAACAATCCTTAACTGTCACATTAGACGTCTTTACTGACCCAACTATGTCAACGAAGACCTTTTATTAAAGATTACCCTGCATGAAAAGGAATCAAATCCAAGTAAAATACAGGTCAATGAAAAGTTAATGAAGACAGGAGGCAAAGAACCTGACAATTTTTTTGTTGTTGTTTTGTTTGTTTTTTTGAGACAGGGTTTTTCTGTATAGCCCTGGCTGTCCTGGAACTCACTCTGTAGACCAGGCTGGCCTCAAACTCAGAAATCCACCTGCCTCTGCCTCCCAAGTGCTGGGATTAAAGGTGTGCGCCACCACTGCCCGAACAAAACAAAATTACAATATTTTAGCCTTAAAGACTACATAGTACAACTGTGTAGATTATTAGGAAGCCACTCTGATATGAAGCTACAGAAATTATGTGCGACCTTTTTAAAGACTGCTGGTTGGTCAGTCTAGAAGAAGGGAAATCATTACAACAGGTAATGAGGCTAAGAGGAAGGAACACCCAGATCTCTCCTCTACTGAAAAGCCAAGAGTTATAGGTAGTTAGAAAAAAATAAAGGTCCCTAGATTTTCATAGAGAGATGCACCCGCCTCTGCTTCCCAATGCTGGGATTGAATACATGCATCACCACCACTCAGCCAGGAAAATAAAGGTCTCAAAATTTTAAAAGGTGCTTGCTATGTTGTTCTGCTGGTCCTCTTAGAGAGTATTTTATCTTCTCAGTTAAACCAGCTAACAGAAATCATCCAATAACAAAATGCTTGAACCTTAACCCTGCAAACCGAAGCTGGTTAAGCCAGACAGCGAGGTGTCTCTGTAACCCCAGGCCTCAGAGGTGAGGGCCACAGCACTGCAGTGACTCGAAGGTCACTCTAGGCTATAGAGCAAGACTCACTCTCAAAACGTCAAGAAATGAAAACTTACAACATCTAGTAAAAATTCTCATGTCTCCTTATAGTGACTCTTTATCACTCTTGAAAACATTAGTAGGGTTTAAAATTCCATCTGACGGTCTGATACCGTACTCGGCACTCAGCAGACCAGGAGCAAACCATGACTCAGAGTCATTTATTTGTCCTTCACTTTTTCTTTCCACCTTTATATTTTTATTTTATTTATTTATATTAGAAACAGGGTGGTATGTATCCCAGGTTCACCTGAATTTCTTTAAATGGCTGAGGACAAGGAGTTATACTAGGAACTAAACTCAGGTCCTCTATAAGAGGTGGACGTGCTCTTAATCACAGAGCAATCTACCTGGCCTATGTTATATTAATTTTAATAATGTAACTAAAACAGCATTTTTTCCTTAGGAGAAACAATATAACAGAAACTTTTGCACTAAAGCAATATTAAATATGGACACCCTTAAATAAAATACTGTAAGATGTATAACAGGTAAATTTACATGAGGTCTTTTTTACCTTTTCCATATACTGTGAACAATTTGATTCTTGTAATAAATTTGAAGCTTCTTGCTTGTAATATTCTCCTGTTTCAGTCAGAAAGGGAGACACAAATATTCCCTGATAAAACTGAAAATCAATTAAAATTGTATTAGTAAAAACTGGAACAATTTCAGAAAATACAGGTCTTATCATGTTTTGAAATAGGCTTTTTACCTTTAAGGGAAATTTTTTCTTATACTGTTCAACATGAACAAAGGAGTTAATAACCCCATGGATTACTTTCTGGTTTGGGTCTTCACCACCACGATCACTGAAACAAAGTATAACATAAAATATGTTTCAATATTCAGATATATACTCAAGCACTCCAATACACAGCTGCTAACTTACTAATCTAACTAGAAGTACAAGTCAAAAATGCAAGCATGAGGGCTGGTGAGATGGCTCAGCAGGTAAGAGCACTGACTGCTCTTCTGAAGGTCCTGAGTTCGGATCCCAGCAAACACATGGTGGCTCACAATCACCCATAATGAGATCTGATGCCCTTTTCTGGTGCGTCTGAAGACAACTACAGTGTACTCACATATAATAATAAATAAATCTTAAAAAAAAATATGCAAGCATGAGCCAGGTGTGGTAACACATGCATTTAGTCCCAGCACCTGCAAGCATGAGCCAAGTGTGGTGACACATGCGTTTAGTCCCAGCTCCTGCACAGAAACTCAGTGGAAAGAGAGAAACCTCTCTAAGGTATGGGACAAATAAGGATGAAGAGTTTCTCTATTTTTTTTTTCCTTAACACAGCTTAACTTAACTTTTAAGTTCTAGCCTCAGCAATCACATAGAAGCAAATAAATCAAATAACTAGCATTTGAATTGGGAGGAAAAAAAAAAGTAAAAGTATTGGTTTATAAATAGCCTTGGGGGTAGAAATATATCCCAAATTTTATACCACTGCTGATTTCTGTATGTTCATTCTGTATTCTGCAGATGAGCTCATTTACTTTAATAGTGATTTTTGGGTTGTTGTTGTTGTTGGTGGTGGTGGTGGTGGTGTTGAACTACCTGAACTGGAAAGCAAGAAGGCAATCCCATTTTGAATTCGTTGTAAGAAATAACCAGAAAAACCTTAAGAGTGAAAATCTGATCAAAAAAAATCAGGTAGACTCACACTTGGTCAGAACTGGCAGGAACACTACACACACTGAGGACATAAAACCCAAACTCACTTTTTAATTTCTCGAAGCAGCATCCGGATGAGGATGTTCTGAAGGGGTTCAACCATTAACTTCCTCCACATATCCAATGCTAGCTGCCAGGAAAAACAGAAATCAGCAAGGATGAATTAGGTAGTTTTTCCCTTAACAGTCATTCAAGGATTTTTTATAATTCTTCTTTTTTTCGCCTCAGGCCCCACTCTCTCCAGCCCACTCACTCTGCTCCATAGGTTTTTTTAATTTGTTTCTCATTACTGATGGTTGTGAGCCACCATGTGGTTGCTGGGATTTGAACTCATGAACTCCGAAAGAATAGTCAGTGCTCTTAACCACTGAGCCATCTCACCAGGCCTTAAGGATTTTTTTATAATATAAACACCCATCAACAGGATTATTATTGATATTTTAAAATATAAGCAAAAGCTGAAGGAAATCCACACTCTAGGAGTCCAACTTATGAACCTGGTGGCATCTATAGTCCTGGCTGAATTTATTAAAGCTTGTTTCAAATTTGGCTCAAAAAAAAAAAAAACAAAACAAAACAAGGGGCTAGAGAGATGGCTCAGCGGTTAAGAACACTGACTGTTCTTTCCCAAAAGGTCCTGAGTTCAAATCCCAGAAACCACATGGTGGCTCACAACCATCTGTAATGAGATCTGAAACCCTCTTCTGGTGTGTCTGAAGACAGCTACAGTGTACTTACACATAATAAATAAATAAATCTTAAAAAAACAAACAAACAAAAAAAGCAAAGAACAACAGGAACAAAAGGAAAAAATAAGTTTTCATTTAAAGTAACAGTCTTCAACTCAGAATTATAAGATTAAAAACATTATTGTTGTATATATATGCTTGTATATTATTGCTGTTTTTGTTATTAATTATTATTAGTGTGTTTGTGTTCTGGAGTTTATTCTCTCCTTCCATTAAGAGGAGTGTTCCAGAGATCAAGCCCAGCTTGTCAGCTTGTATCCTTACAGTCAGGAGGCAAGTCTTCCCTGCACCCATGGCTGTAACAATCACTGAACACTAATAGTTTGTAAAATCCTAATTGATTGTCCAATGTTTAAATACTAGATAGAGATGGGCCAACCACTATTGACAGGTGAAAGGGGAGACTGAAGCCACAAAGCTGTCTGTCCTCTGACAAACCTATATGTGCAGTCACTTAAAGGAGTTCTTACCTCTCCTATTTCCATAAGTGGTTCATTCATATCTACTCCACCATAGCCATATTGTAAATCAGCTTCCGTCAATTTATTCTTTTTAATATACTGGGTATTGAGATACCTGAAAGTCAAATGTAAGAACCATGGATATACAGTCAAAAATCAGTCAGGAAAGCAAATAACTTAGAGCTCTAGAACACTAAATCTCAGAATCATACATTCACAAACTAATGCAGTGAATAACACCAAAAGAAAACATATACAGAGTAGAAATGAGTGAGAACAGTAAATTATTAGCCCCGGACTTTCTGCAAAGCTTACTACACCAATAGATTTTCAGACGGTAAGACTAAAATGGCTCCCAGCACAGGAAAACAACAAGATCCCCTTATTTCTCCTTGATTCCCCTTGATTCTCACCACAATGCTCCTGGCTTCAAGCAGATGTCTTACAATGGCTTTCAGCTAAGGATGGACTAAGACAAGAATACAGGCCAGCAGAGACTGGTCTCCAGCCTGCAATGCCCTGTAGCCACGATTACAATGTCTAGCTGCTTCCATTCAGATCTCTGTACCTTTTGGGCCTGCCTTGATCTCCTTCTAAACTCTACCTTCCCGTGAGGAACAAAATATTTTACCAACTACACAGCACTTGCTACCACACACACAGTCCTTTTCTTTCATTGATAAATCTTTCTATATGTTCAGTTCCTCTCTGGAGTATAAGGGTGCTGAAGGACCTCTTCTGGCACCAATCAAAAAAGAGCAGCAGGCAAATACCAAGTTCTAAAAGGAAATTTCTATTTAAAATATTACTGAATTGTAAAAGAATGATAACAGTCTAAAAACAACAGGGCCTCCTAAAGTTTACACTAGAATACAAATTTGGATAAGAGTTGGGCAGTGGTGCACATGCCTTTAATCCCAGCACTTGGGAGGCAGAGGCAGGCGGATTTCTGAGTTCAAGGCCAGCTTGGTCTACAGAGTGAGTTCCAAGAGAGCTACACAGAGAAACCCTGTCTCGAAAAACCGAAAAAAAAAAAAAAAAAACAAAACAGAACAAAAAAAAAAAACACCAAATTTGGATAAGCAGCCTGAGCCAGACTATAAAAGCAACAAAGGCCACAGATGTGCAAGCAGCAAGCAAATGCTCAGGTACACACACATACACACATATATACAACAGCACTCGGGAGGGTGAGAAGCGGGGGTTACAAGTTATAATCTAGGCCAAGATAGCAAGACCCTGTCTCAAAACAAACAATAATTCTAAAATGGATTAAATAATTTTACACAATGTTAAAAAATAACTATGCATGTGGTGAGGCTAAACAACAGGGGAGCTTGTGCCCAAAGAGTTCCAGACCAGCTCAGCAAAGAACACAGTGAGAGAGATTCTCATCTTACAACAAAAACTACTTGAGGAAACTGGTATTTCTGCAAAGGCAACTTAGATTAAGTAACCTATACTTGTGTTGAACCAGCAAAGCAAAGAAACAGCAACACGCTAGGAGAACTGAGAGCTTCTGTGGTACTATGGTGGGTGCTGCCCCAAAGCAGGTGCAAGAGCAGATTGCCTGGAGAGCTACCAAGCCATAAGCTTCTCCACAGTGAGAAATTGAAACCCAGTCCATTTATGGGACAAGCCACAAAACATATGGCAAAATTATCACTGTATCCATCTCAAACCATAAAGATTACAAGATAGACTGTCTAGGCCTAGAATAAGAGAAAAATACTTCATGTGAGTGTTTGGTATTTATTTACTCTGTCAATAAATGTCTGCTTTGCGTAGCAATAGTCACAGACAGGTATTTTTAAATGAGTAACTACTTAACACGGGGATCCCTAAGACTTAGTGATGGTATAGCCACAATGGCTTATGTACATAGAAGCTTTGCTGTTGAAACAATCAATGATATTTCCTAAAGTTTAAGTTCTATCATTATGCAACAGTCAACTGCTGTTACTTCTACAAGACTGAATCAAATAGGATCAGCTCAAGAGAACCACAGAAGTACAGGACCCAAGCCGGACACCATGTAGGAAAGAGGAAAATTTAGGAAGGGAAACAAGAACCTGTCAGAATTAGTTCTCCAGAGAAAGGAGGCAAGAGCAGCCAGATGGAGCAGTATGGGTAATGAAAGAAGGAAAGACAGAGCAGGGCGCATAACTTCTGGAAATGTGGCTCAGATTTATTTACTCCACTAAGCATCATCCAACCTGAGTTTTCACACTCATCTGGTGGAGTTTAACATGTTCTAGACAATTTGAAGAAATAGTCGCAACATTTCATTCTCTTCTTTTTCCAAGGGTAACTGTCTACACTCCTGTCTGTCACACAGGTACACACCTTGCTCTAATGTGGACCTATCTATCAAAGTACCTATTAGTAATCCATATTCCAATGGGAAATAATATAATCACTCCTTCATAATTAAACTCATTAGAATAATATACATTAATTACAAACAAATCATTAGGGTAGAAAGAAGGCCCTGTGCTCTTCCAGGACCCTGTTTCAATTTCTTTCTTTCTTTTTTTTTGGTTTTTCGAGACAGGGTTTCTCTGTGTAGCCCTGGCTGACCTGGAACTCACTCTGTACACCAGGCTGGCCTCGAACTCAGAAATCTGCCTGCCTCTGCCTCCCAAGTGCTGGGATTAAAGGCGTGTGCCACCACTGTCCGGTTCCATGTTTCAATTTCTAACACCCACAACCATCTGTAACTCCAGTCCAAAGGGATCTGATGCCATCTACTAGCCTGAGGACGCCAGGAGCATAAGAGGTACAAAGACACACATGCAGGTAAGACCTTCATATACATACAAGTAAATCTTGTTTGTTTGGTTTTGGTTTATTGAGGGTTTCTCTGTGTAGCCCTGGCTGCCCTGAAATTCACTCTGTAGACCAGGCTGCTTCTCAAACTTGTTGAGATCTGCCTGCCTCTGCCTCTGCTTCTGCCTCCTGAGAGCTAAGACTAAAGACACAGGCTACCACCAACCATAAAAGTAAATCTTACAACCAACTATGAATGCAGATGGTGCTAAGATGTCAGGATTCAAAGCACTCACCTATATAGGCAGTCCATATAGTCGGCGCCCTTGCTGTATTCTTCCCAGTACCTATGATACATAACAAGCACTTGTTCTTCAGACTCCAGAACTCTCTAAACAGAAAAAATATTTTTGCTTTGAAAGTACTAATCATTTTCATTACAATGAAATTATAAAATATATGTAATCAAACTCCTAAAAATAGCACAAATCAAGCATTATCACCCACATTTATAAATTATATTTAGTACAAATGAAACTGGGGGAAAAAAACCCATGAGCCTTAGAATAGAGTGACTATCCAAACATTTCTCCAAAATAAAAGGACAAAGGATTATAGCCTGCAAGAGAACATGGATGGAGGTTGTAGCTCAGCGGTAGCATGCTCACCTAGCATGAGCAAAGCATGTTCAATCTGTAGCACCGCAAAACTAATATATTAAACAGTTCCAGCATATCCATGGACTTTTTCTCAGAATTACTTTTAAAACTGTTTTTGAGATAGGACTTCTTGTTGCTCAGGCTGGCCTGTAACTTGCAATGCCGTTCCCTGTGCAAGGGTTGCAGGTATGCAGTGATACAACCAGCTTGGGCGTTGCTGGAGGTCAGCCTAGTGTTCAGGTAAGCAGGTCACCAGCTGAGTGAGTCTTCAGCTCTTAAGAAAATGTGACTTTGTAGGCAGGACTGAACCTGATCACCCTGTAGCCTGGGATCCCCCGCTGCACTCCGAACTCTTTCTACCTCAGCCTCCCCAGTATGGGACTTTAGGCTTGAGCCATAAACAACTTCAATTCTATTTCTCAAAGAATTTGTGCTGAGCATGGTGGCATGCCCACATGCCCTGTTAGTCTAGGTCTGTGACTTCTAGGCTACTTAGGGCTACAAAGCAAGACACCATCTCTCAAAATAAAACAAACAAGCAAAACCCTACATAGCCTCCCCAGTGCA
>JADRCD010197320.1:0-28947 GCA_019843815.1 Montemys delectorum | reverse complement strand
GCCTCCCCAGTGCAGGCTGACCCTCAGGGCCTCCCCAGTGCAGGCTGGCCCTCAGGGCCTCCCCAGTGCACGCTGATCCTCAGAGCTGAGGAGGCAGGGCTGAGGGGCACTCAAGGCTAGTCAGTTAGGCTACTTATTCATCTTGGATAACATGATTATTCTGTCTCAAAAAACAAAAACAACTATAGCCTAACTTAATAAATGGCAACATTAATGCCTTATATGGCTATTAATACGTAAAGCAAAGTTCAATAGCTTACAATAGTCATATTCACCCAAAGTAATATATTAAAGACACTGAAATAATTTTAAAGTACTTGGCTATCAAAACCTCTGCCATGAGTTGATACATGCGCATACTCAAACACTAAAGAGTGTATGCAACGGACAATAAACACGACCTAAAAGCAGTCTATTCCTCTTCCACATTGTAGAGCCTTCTGGGTCAATAGGGTATCTCTCCCTAGTCAAGGCAGAGGCTGTGTTGTCTGACCATTATGATCCAATGGTTGCCACCAACACCAAGGCAGAATGCAAGATTTCCCCCTCCACCCCCCCAACCGCGCCCCCTCTCTCCACCCCCCCTCCCCCGGTCCAACGATCCAAGGACCACTCAGGGGACACAGCAGCTCATTTAAATGAGTGAGATCTGTGATGATGGCCCCGTTACACAGCAGGTAGAAACCCTAAAGAGCCAAACTGATTTGCCCTGTGAACCAAATAATGATGCTAAATTTACAGATCTTAAATACAGCTAGGAATACACTGTTTAGAAATTTAGGTCTGATAATTTCATGTGTATTTTTAAAGTAAATGTTTTATATGATAAAATTTAAAATTAGGGCTGGCGAGATGGCGAAGGTCCTGAGTTCAAATCCCAGCAACCACATGGTGGCTCACAACCACCCGTAACGAGATCTGACGCCCTCTTCTGGTGTGTCTGAAGACAGCTACAGTGTACTTATTTATAATAATAAATAAATCTTTGGGCCTGAGCAAGCAGGGTTGACTGGAGCAAGCGAGGTCCTACAAAATTCAATTCCCAACATCTACATGAAGGCTTACAACCATCTATACGGCTACAGTGAACTCATATACATAAAATAAATGAATAAATCTTAAAAAAGAAAGAAATTGTCAGATAATTAAGTAAAAATAAATTTTTAAAAAAAATTTAAATTAAGAGAAAAAAACCAAATGTGGTGGATGTTTTCCACAGTAAATCAGTGAGCTGTCAAATAAGCACAGCTACAAGCAAGCGTAAGCACATCACAGCAATAGTACCCTTACCTTATACAAATGCCGAACGTGATTTTCCAAAAAAATCTTTGTTTCCGCATAAAGCCTTTCTCCAAGTGGTTCAGGATAGGCCACACATAAAGCATAGATATCTCTAGATAGATTATTAAGGTCCTCATAGTCAAAACATGATTATTTATGTTTGGCATTAAAAAAAGAAAACACCAAGCTGGGAGTTGTGGTTCCCTACATTTCTGGAACTTTTGTCTCTATCTTCCTAGTGCACCAGCAAGACCAAAGACAAAGATGAAAATGTAGGGCTACTTATGATGGAATCATGCATTCATACTTTAAATAAATAAAAAGAGCAGGGTTGCAGAGACATTTGCTACTGAGAGGTCTTGTGTTTGGTTCCTGGCACCCACATGACAGCTCATGGCCATTTCTAACTCCAGCTCCAGACACCCTTTTCTGGTCTCTACGGGCAAAACATATGTTATGTGTCACAAATACCGCTGTGTAAAATCCCCTATAGACTGTGCTATCTGTAATATAATAAACCTTTAGAAAACAAAATTATCTACCTACAAATACAGTATGGGGGGACAGGAGAGGGCTCAGCTGTTAACAAAATGTACTGCTCTTGCAGAGATTCAAAGTGTAACTTCCAACAATCACTTTGGGCAGCTCATAACTCATTTAAACTTCGGGGATCGAATGCTTCAGCCTCAGAAAATACCCATACATTGTGTGCAAATCCACATATATACACAATAATAAATCTTAAAGAACACAGTATATAGGACCTACTTACTATCAACAACTTAAAACTATAAAATATTAACCAATATTATAGAAAGCAGAGATATAAGTGCCCACCAGTTAAGATTTTAAACTTCCACTATGAGAAAACTAACAACAGTGTGGTAAGTAAGGGACAGGTGTCAGGCACTGATAGACAGGGAAGATGCTACAGTGTGGTGAGTAAGGGACAGGTATCAGGCACTGATAGACAGGGAAGATGCTACAGTGTGGTAAGTAAGGGATAGGTGTCAGGCACTGATAGACAGGGAAGATGCTACAGTGTGGTAAGTAAGGGACAGGTGTCAGGCACTGATAGATAGGGAAGATGTTACAAAATACACTGAGCCTCTAAATACAGCTTGTGATTTTCAGCTATACTTTTATTTATTTAAATCACAGTCTTTACTTATTTTTATTTATTTAAGTCAGGTCCTGGCTAGCCTAGAACTTGATCTGCAACCAGACAGGCCAGGAACTCAGAGATCTGCCTACATTTGCTTCTTAGAGTATTAGGATTACTTAAAGGTGTAAACCACAATGCCCTGACACCCTTTAAAAAGTTTAAATCCTTTAAAAAATTTTTTTAAATCAAGATAGACACTTTGAAGAATGACAATTGAGAATTGAGGCCTGATCTCCACAGGACGCACACACCTGCACACATACATAGATATATACATATATAAGAACACATGAATATATGATCAAATGAAGTACTAGTTACTTAAGGAAGTAATTTTCCAGGTAAGCCGTCTGTTTCAAAGTCATTTACAAGCCACTCAGCTATTCCATAAAATACAGAACAAAATCTATTTTCTTTTTTAGATTCCTGCCCCCAAATAAATCAAACTGTTTCACAGAAAACTATCTAAGAGATGAATTCAACAGAATCCATATCATACTTTAGATATACTGGGGTGAAAAAAAAAATAAAAACAGTTGGATGTTAAAATTCTGTGTTCCAGTCTGCGCCCTGATAATCACTGAGACAAGTTCATACAGACAGTAATTAGGATTAGAGAGATAGCTCTAAAGAGTGCGGAATGCTCTTCCAGAGGACCTGAATTCAATTCCCAGAACCCACATGGTAGCTTACATCTGTTCCAAGCGATATAATACTCTCTTCTGGCTTCCACCAGTACCAGGCAGCACAAGTACACAGACTACATATGCATGCAAACTACCACAGCAATGATACTCTGCTGGTGATTTAACACAGTAAAGGACTTTTAGAGACAACATCATCTTATGATCAGTGTCTGGGACACAGGACACCAAACAAACGATTCTCACTGACAACTGCAGATATAATTAATTAAGTGATTTTCTGTTAGTCTGAGGGAATTCGTCTATTGTACTAATATTCAGCTTATCAATAACAGTTCTGTCTTATGAAGTCAGTCAGTCTCTGGAGGACATAAGTCCCACAGAACAAGTGCAGGAAGACTCTAGGCAGCACTAGTGTGGTCCTGCACTTGCATGCAATGCAGGCCAGAGCTGCATTCATATGTAAAAGTCACAACTTACACAACCTAATTAACAAATGTTTTCACCTTAGTCAAATTTGCTATTTACCCTCTTTGTATAACACCATCATCTAGAGTTTGGGAAGTGTGTACTAAAGGCCCATGTTTAAGTCTCGGCCACCAAGGAAGTGGCGGAGCCTTAAGTGGGCTCTAATGGTGCTAGTCTGGAGACACCAGGATACTAACGCCTTCCGTTTTGCCTCCTGGCCACCATGAGATGAACAGATTCCTGACACGTGCTTCCACAAGCCGGTGAGCACCTTACCACCAGCCAAGGCAATGGGGACAAGTGACTGTAGATTGGATGTCCTAGGTTCACAGTCTCATGAGCTTTGTTAGAGTAACCAAAAAAAAAAAAACCAATCTAGAGAAGTTTCACTCCTCTGCAGGCCTTTCTTGACTCATCTATCCAGGGCCACATGACACCTCTTCTCCATGCCTTCACCCTACTCCATCTTTCTCCACAATATCTACAAAATCTTACTAGAAGCACTGGCACTAGATTGTTGTTGCTAAAGCCTGGCATGGTAACTCACATCTATAATAACAACACCTGTGAGACCTCTGTGAATTTGAAAACAGCAAAGGCCAGACTGCCTTGATGATACTGGACTGAACTTCTGGACCTGTAAGCCAGCACCAATTAAATGTTGTCCTAATGAGAGTTGCCTTGGCCATGGTGTCTGTTGACAACAGTAAAACCCTAACTAAAACAGATTTGGTACTGGGAGTGGGGCGTTGCTCTGAGAGGCCCGACCCTGCTTTTGTTTAGAAAAATGTGGATTTGGGGACTTTGGATTTGGAAAGCAGTAGAATACTTCAAATGGGGCTTAATGGGCTATCCTAGTAGGTGTTGCAGGAATTAATAAAAAATGAATCCACCCCACAAACTCCCTTTCCTGCCCTGCCACGTTCTTGTGCCGGTACTGTTCTGGTGGGTTCTTGCTATTTTCTTCCAGCTAGCTGCAACATCTCGCTCACATGCAACACCTTAAATACCCCCACAATCATTTATCTAGCTAGTGCCTAGTACCCGATAGGTAATGCATGACTCTTAGGCTAAATTATTCAATCAGGTTTATATAATATCACAATTTACAATTTACAAGATGCCAATACAATAATTTCAGAACCAAATAGTAAAGACAATATTTTGACCCAATTAATTTAACACTGTAAAAACCTTAGCCTGGTTATAACCACGCGGGTCTGACTCCGACTCCGACTCCTGTCTGACTCCATGATGAAGCTCCTTCTCCTCAAGTTCTCTGACCTTTCTCCTCCTTCAACTCTAGCTCCACCTCTCTATTCCTGTTCTCCTCCTCCAACTCTAGCTCCACCTCTCTATTCCTGTCCAATCACAGGCCTTTCCCTGCCCTAATGTGATTGAACAGAGAAAATGCTGCAACAAGTAGGCATATGGAAGACTTTTGATTTGAATTGTGTGGACCTGGCCCAAGAGGTTTCATTGGAGAATTTCAATATCCGGCCCAGACTGTTTTTGTTGTATTTTGGTGAAGAATATGGCTAATTATGGCTAATTTTGCTGGGCGGTGGTGGCGCACACCTTTAATCCCAGCACTTGGGAGGCAGAGGCAGGCGGATTTCTGAGTTCGAGGCCAGCCTGGTCTACAGAGTGAGTTCCAGGACAGCCAGGGCTACAGAGAAAAACCATGTCTTGAAAAACCAAAAAAAAGAATATGGCTAATTTTTGCCCTTGTCTGAAGAGTCTGCCTGAGACTAAGGTGAAGAGTCTCAGATTAATTGTACTGACAAAGGAAGTCTCAGAGACATCCATCATAGAATTTGTTCTCTGGTTAAGTCTCATAGATAGTATTTTAAACAAGCATAGCAAACTGAGAGAGGGAAAATATAAAGTGTATGCCTGGAGCATTAAAGGGGCACAAGGAAGTTAAATGGAGCCGAATCCTATGTTGAAGGATACTAAATTGAATTAAGAGAGTCGCGACGTTGGGGCAAGATCCCACCCAGCAAAATTTAGGCCCAGGCATGCTAGTATAAGCCTTTAATCCCAGCAGGCAACGACAAGCAGATCTCTGAGTTCAAGGCCAGGATAAAACAGAGCAAGTTTTAGGAGAAAAACTTAAATCCAGGTTTGGTGGACCACCTTTAATCCCAGTGCTTGGGAGTCAGGCATGCAGATCTCTGAGTTCAAAGTCAGTCTACAGAGCAAGTTCCGCGACAGCCAAGCTTAGGCTGTATAGGAGTTGGAAACCAGAAAGCTGGTGATAATGTGACAGAACAAGGGGGCTATGTTCCAGCCATAGCAAAAAGTGCAACTTGGCAACTTTGGCTACGTGGCTCTGGCTTTAGAGTCCAGAATAGAAGAGACTACTGGGACAATTGATGCTGGTTAGCTGGCACTAGGAAATTAGTGGTGATTAAGAGACCAGCATCACTCAGGTGAAATCTTCTGGGAAGTATTCTGAGAACACAAAGAAGCTGTGTTCTAAAAATAGCCAAGGTTGCACCTCGTGCTGCAGCTGTACTTGGAAATGTGTAAAAGTCACCCAGGTAGTACTGGTTTTGAAGGCATAAAGGGTTCATGGAGAGCAGCTGAGGCTTGGCACTGTGAGAGGCAGCCCAGGACTGAAGGGGTCATGCAAAGGAGTTGAAGCTTGGCACCATGAAGAGAGCCTATGAGAGGCTAATGGTGAAGCCTAGTTGCAGCAGAAGATCCCAGAGTGGAAATGCCAGTACCATGGGATGACCACTAAGAACAGCAGCAGCTGTGGAGTAGATCAAGCTGAGCTTAGAGTGCCACAGAGGGCAGAGCTGGAGAAGTGACACCAGCCCTTAGAGGAGCCCAGAAGATCATGTGTGGATCCCAGACACTGAAACAAGAAGCTGTAACACTGAAGCTGTCTTGAAGACTCCAAGATGTTTCAGATGCCACAGCCGTGGGCTATCTGCTGAGGAAAGCTGCTAACAGGGAGTGGGAACAGCCCAGGAGAAAAAAGTCTGTTATAGTCAACAAAGACAAAAATGAAGTTGGAGATCTGAAGACCGTTTTGACATCAGACATGGAGATGCAGAGTTTGGGATGTGCCTAGTTGGTTTCCTGTTTTGCTTTGGGAATTACAGTTAAGTTATTGGATTAATCTCAGAAGAGACTTTGAACTTTGAACTTTTAACACTGTTGAGACTGCTATAGACTATGGGGACTTTTGAAGTTGCACTCAATGTATTTTACATTATGCTATGTTT
The DNA here is from genome assembly GCA_019843815.1 of Montemys delectorum. Classification (NCBI taxonomy): domain Eukaryota; kingdom Metazoa; phylum Chordata; class Mammalia; order Rodentia; family Muridae; genus Montemys; species Montemys delectorum. The sequence continues at coordinate 22,150 of JADRCD010197320.1, read as the reverse complement.
AGCTATGGTCCCCATAGACTCCTATGTTTGAACAAGCCTATAGAGGCCAGGGAGTGGAATGTCATGGTTTATATATGCTCAGCCCAGGGAGTAGCACTATTAGAGGGTGTGGCCCTGTGGGAGTAAGTGTGTTACTGTGGTGCGGGCTTTAAGACCCTTATCCTAGCTGCCTGGAAGACAGTATCTTCCTAGCAGCCTTCAGATGAAGATGTAGACCTCTCAGCTCCTCCTGCGCCATGCCTGCCTGGGTGCTGCCATGTTCCCTTGATGATACTGGACTGAACTTTTGAACCTGTAAGCCAGCCTCAATTAAATGTCTTCCTTATGGGGCTGGCAAGATGGCTCAGCAGGATAAGAGCACTCACTGCCCTTCCGAAGGACCTGAGTTCAAATCCCAGAAACCACACAGTGGCTCACAACCACCCTTAACGAGATCTAACGCCCTCTTCTGGTGTGTCTGAAGACAGCTACAGTGTACCTACTTATAATAATAAATAAATCTTTAAAAAAATGTCTTCCTCATAAGAGCTGCCTTGGTCATGGTGTCTGTTCACAGTAGTAAAACCCTAACTAAGGCACTATGTTACTTCTGACCACCACAGTAGTGCCAGAGGCACATACTCAGTGCTGGGGACTTGTTGAAAGGAAAGTTGTGAAAAACTGATAGCTACAAAATTGACAGAAATATATCCTAAAACAGTTATGCCTAAGGTTCTAAACTTGTTTTCTTTCTTTAACAAGCTCTGATTTAGAGTTTCTTATAGCTTCCATCAAAGGATACGAGAAGCGGTCGTTCCATGTTGCTCGCTCGACATATTCCAACATAACAACAGCTTTGATTGTAGTTAGGAGTTTGTTCCATGTCTCATCAAAATCCACTACTCTTGGTTTTAAAGACATTGTGCAAGTTTAGTGTTGAAACCTGTTAATTAAAAATAACAAGGTTAGCATGAATCCCACAGGGATGGTTGTGCTTTGAAAATCCTTTATTGGGACTGGGGAAGTGGGTCTGAGGTTAAGAGTATGCACTACTCTTCGAGATGGCCAGAGCTGGATTCTCAGCGCCCACATCAGATGGCATACACCGCCTGCAACTCCAGTTCCAAGGGAATCAGTCCCAAGCCTCTGGCCTACATGGGCACCTACGCATGTGCACATACTAACAAACAAATACACACAAATAATAATTAAAAAAGAACCACATATTTGAATCAGATGATACATAAAAGGAGTAGAAACACAAATGAGCACAGGAACACGTTAAATTTTAGCTATCACCTTTTCATAATCATTAAAACAAATTGTTGATGAACAGTATGTGGATTGAAAGATTGGTAAGCTTCATTTAATATGTAGCAGAAATAATTAGGTAAACAACTAACTCTCATCATAAAAAGTATGCAAAGACATTGAATAAAAAGATTTTGACCGTGGATTCTTTATTTGTATTCTTTATCTGGGGAATGATTTATACACAAAAGAATATAAAATATCAGAAAGCAAAACACTCCTAGAATGAATATTTTAGAAAAAGATTTATATAAAGAAGGAGAGGCTAGAGAGATGGCTCAGCAGTTAAGAGCACCAGCTCTTCTTGCAGAGACTCTGGGATGTAGTCCCCACATGACTGCCTACCACCACATGTAACTCCATTTCAAGAGGATGTGACACCCTCTTCTGGTATCCACGGGCAGCAGGCATGCTAGTGGTATACACATATATATCCAGGCAAACACAGAATAAAATTTTTAAGGATAAAAAAATATGCAGTGAGAATTTTTAGAGTAGAATACAAAGTTCACACGAACTTAAGACTTTAGGGAATGTTAGATTTGCTCAACAGAAAGCTTGAACCACCCCAGATTCTCAGGTTGTATGAGCAATACTACTAGAATAAATATGGCTTCAGCACCAGGATCAAGTGATGCTAGAAGATCCTCTAGGACTAGCAAACAGGCTGCATTTATGAGTTACTTGCTTTCTAGAGCAAGACTACCAATGTTGCAGAAAATTGGCACAAGTTAAATCTTAAAAAAAAAAATCCTACCAATAAACCAAGTAGGTCCTAGTGTTCTTGCCACTTTCTGAGTAAGTTACAGAAAGATGGAAAAACATCAGATCGCACCAGGAGTCAACGCTGGGCCAGGTGGTCCTTTCTTTTAGTTCTTTATACAGTTTCACCCCCAGTGTTAGAGAATGCCTCTCCTTCCCAATCCAGGCTGTGACAATGTACCTGGCCTATGAAGACTGTGATGGTTGTGTAGCTTGGCCCAGGGCGTGGCAGTATTAGGAGGTGTGGCCTTGTTGGAGTAGGTGTGTGGATGTGGGCTATAAAACCCTCATCCTGGAGGCTGGAGAGATGGCTCAGTGGTTAAGAGCACTGACTATTCTTCCAGAGGACCTGAGTTCAAATCCCAGCAACCACAAGGTGGCTCACAACCATCTGTAATGAAATCTGATGCCTTCTTCTGATGCTTCTGAAGTCAGCTACAATGTACATATTTAAAATAATAAATAAATCTTTAAAAAAAATAGAAAACAAATAAAAAATAAAAAAAAAGAATTTGGGCTCATCAGTTTTTGCTGCCATCTTCATCATCGTCATTGGCTTAGTTAGGGCTTTACTGCTGTGAACAGACACAACCAAGGCAACTCTTATAAGGATGATATTTAATTGGGGCTGGCTTACAGGTTCAGAGGTTCATTTTATTATCAAGGTAGGAGCATGGCAGGCAGGCAGGCATGGTGCAGGTGGAGCTAAGAGTTCTACATCTTCATCTGAAGGCTGCTAGAAGACTGACTTCCAGGCAGCTAGGATGAGGGTCTTTTTTTTTTTTTTTTTTTTTTTTTTTTTGTAGCTGACTTCAGAAGCACCAGAAGAGGGCATCAGATTTCATTAAGGGTGGTTGTGAGCCACCATGTGGTTGCTGGGATTTGAACTCACAACCTTCAGAAGACTAGTCAGTGTTCTTACCTGCTGAGCCATCTCACTAGCCTGAGTCCAAAATTCTTAACCATAGAATTTCAGACATCTGGGGGAGAGGGGTGTTAGTCTGGTATTGCTTGTATTCAAATGCTAAATTCTGTACCTCAAGATCTGGTTGCTCCAAGGCATATGTATTCACATGTATTCGAGCTTTTGTTGTATGAACCTTGCTCCCTAGGTTATCTGGTCTATAAAAGGCTAAAAGTCTAGGAATGGACAATAGATAGAGGTAAGTGGATGGGTTTTCAGTTACCTGGCTGGGAGTCACAGTATCGAGAGGAAGAGAAGAGAGGAGACAGAAGAAGCCACCATGAGAGGAGGTGGACCATGAGCATGTGGCCAGGAGAAACAGCAAGTAGTAATAAAGGAGACATGGCTGCGATGTAAGTTAGAATAGCTCCAAACCTGCCCAATCTAGGCTTACAGCTTGTAAATAAAATGTCTGGATTGTGTGTCTTTTATATGGGCTAGCTAGAATTTATAATTCATTTTACAGAAGAGAGTTTAGTAGTTTAGAATGGATACTGTTCTTGAAAAGGACCCAAGTTCAGCTCCCCTGAGCTTTATATGCAGCTTACAAGAACTCGTACCTCTAGTTCTGGGGCATTCAGTGCACTTTTCCAAACTGTAAGGAACAGCACTCATGAGCATATTACTATGCGCATGTACATGTAAGTTGTTGAGTTTTTCTTCAAAGAATCTCAGAGTCTAATCAAAGATAAAATAACCTAAGGAAAAAGTTAACCAAGTTACTCAGGTACTGTGTGCCATCTGATGTGTTCCACTTGAGGCAGTTTAGACTCATTCACAACATGAGCTCAGCTTCCATGAAAAGGCCTTAGGGAAGGAAGGCAGGCAGCTAGCTTTACAGCTTCCTCTGATGGAGCTCTCCTGACACAGTAATCTAGTCACACTTCTGCTCAGGTCACTTGACTGAGTCACAAATTCTGCCTCCATCCTTCCTGCTTCTCTGCCTACCATTCCTCAACACTCTCCTTCCTGTGCAGAGCCCGGCTCCTGTGACATACAGCCGCCATCCACACCCAGCTGGCTGTGACTCTCTAGGGTGACTGCGTGGAGTGAACACTCACATAGATGGAGTGCTCGTTCTTCCCATCTTTCTTTTAACCTTCCCGTTTAAGCTTATATGAAAATGCTTAACAACTCTGCTTCTTAAAAAACTTTCTTTGTAAGGGATGCACTCATGCGGGTAAATTGTTAGTGTGTAATTTTAATGGCTATAGCCTGCCGTTATCTGTACAGAATCAGACTGGCATTTCCCTGCTGACACTAATGATAGCAACAGGTATGAGTGTGTGAGAGTGATAATCCATGCTCAAGGGAATAACAAATGTGGAAGCAAAGGCAAGAGAACCGCCATGTTTTCACCAACCTCATGAAACACCAAACACTAAACCAATAGAGAACATACAAAACTTATCTGTTACACTATCTGTTTATCCTCTGAAAAATTCAAAGAACACCTTTTTTTTTTTTTCTTTTTCTTTTCTTTTTTTCTTTTTTTGGTTTTTCGAGACAGGGTTTCTCTGTGTAGCCCTGGCTGTCCTGGAACTCACTCTGTAGACCACGTTGGCCTCGAACTCAGAAATCCACCTGCCTCTGCCTCCCAAGTGCTGGGATTAAAGGCGTGTCCCACCACTGCCCGGCAAAGAACATCTTTTTAAGTTGCTTCATTTTCTCCAAATCCTTTACTAGCTTACTCATGTAAAACTTACCCGAGGCTGGGAAGGCAGGCAAAGACACAACGCAGAAGCACCAGCACTGTACTACTTCCTACCTCCAAGGCTACTCAACAGCTCTCAAATCTACAGGCCGCGCACGTGCACTTGCCTTGCACATGAAAGGCCCTGGGTTCAATTTCCAAAGATATATCACATGCATCACTTAGCAGGGGTATACTCCAAAGTACTTATTAAACTACTCCATAGTGCACATACATCACAGTGTATGCTCACACAAACTAAGAAGGCTATGCTGTCAGAGGGCAATATAATCTCCAAGGGGCCACCACTGCACATCAATCCATCACTGGCTGAAACACAGTTTAAGTACATTTCTGTATGAGTCCTCCATCCTTGTTCATTTATAGAGACCACAATTCACTGCCCATTCTCAATCAGATTGTGTCCCACTGGATGTCTGTAAAATTCAATTTTTTAGCTTTCTTCTGAGTTTCATTCTCAACTTGGTGAGTTTTTTAGCACATATAACCTGAGACCCTGTGGATACCATAGGTCCTAAAACAACCACTAGACCAGACATGGTGGCACATGCCTGTCTGTAATCCCAGTACTTGAGAGGGTGAAACAATAGAGACATCTAGGCTATATGATGAGTTTCAAGCCAGCTGTCGTCATTACAGTGTGAGACCCATCGTTTTTTGTCCTTTTAAAATTGATGTTTTGCCTGCATGAATGTCTGCATGAGGATGTCAAAAGCTCTGGAACTAGAGTTACAGACAGGTATGAGCTGCCACGTAGATGCTGGGAATTAAAACCTGGTCCTCTGAAAGAACAACCAATGGTTTTAAGCTCTGAGTCATCTCTCTGAGCCAGCCCCTTTGAGACCCATCTTAAAAAATAAAATCATAGGCCCCAAATACTTCCAAACTATTAGGTCGGGGTGATAGTCTATGCCTGTGGTTCATCCATAATCATAGCACTGAAGAAGGTAAAAGGAGAGCCATTGTGATCTTTAGGCCATGCTTGGCCACATAGCACATCCTTCAAAAAAAGAAAAAAAATTTAAAAAAAAAAGAAAAAGAAAAGCTACAAAATAAAGCTAAAAAGCTAATCCCAAATATGAAAATTTTATTTTACATTTGAAAATTCTTCTAGACCAAATTTCCATTTGTAACGCTATTTAAAATTAGAACATACAAAAGTAGATCACATGAACATAGTTACCACTTGACCTGTCTAATCCTTTGTAATAGTCAAGAAATATAAAAACGTGTATAAAGTAAGGGAACAAAATGCTCAAAGACATTCATAAAGACAAAAATGTGCAGAAACCAAGGAAACTATTAACTGAAGAGCGGGTGGATGCTGTCCACACTTCCATACACCACACTAAGCAAAACAAGAGAATAAAGAACTGATGCTCACTATAGTGTGGGTGAATCTCAGCACCATCAGGCTGGGGAGCAGCCTAGCAGCGAGACCCTGAATCAGTCCTTGGTGCACAGACCAGCTAACAGCACAGAAAGCAATGCCTGTGTCATCGTTGAGTGGCCTCATTTCTTAAGAACAAATGCATCCTCAGACACACACCACACAGTTATCAGAAGTCAAAACAGGACTTGGGTTCCGACTGCAAAGTCAATGAGATGCCCCAGTTATTGAGTCCAGCCTTATAAAGATGCTAGAAGAAGTCACTGAATTAGTAAAGTATAACTTAATAAAGCTTTCATACATTAAGTGGATTATGAAAGTCTCACCAACCACCTGGTGGAGAAAGGGTATGTTAACATATCATATAGCACACAATTCTGAAATTTGTCTCCCTTGTCCTTCCATGTTCTAGTCAGTGGTTGAGTCAGCTCCAGTCTCAAGGGAATCCACCACCCTCTCTGGCCTCTGTAGGCACAAGGAACACACACAGTACACATACATACTCATACATATAACCTAAATAAATCTTAAAACACAAAACTTTCTATTAGCGCTCCCAGTATGCCTAAAATCACAACAACAGAGAAGGATGTTTTGACTCTTACTTGAGCTACAAAATGAGGTGCGCTCAATCGCGCGCTCTCTCTCCCCCCCACCCCTCTCTCTCTCTCTCTCTCACACACACACACACACAAACCAGGAGAGGGTACTGGAGAAACACTTCACCATGATCTGCTCTTCCAGGGCTGGAGTTCAATCCCATTGCCCAGGTCAGGCAGCTCAAAGCCACCAATAATTGCAAATCCAGGGGATCTGATGCTTCCACAGGCACCTACACTCATGCACATAGCCCTAACACACATCTACATATATTATAAATAATAAAAACATAGGCTGGAGAGAGATAAGCTCAGCAGTTACTGACTGTTCTTTAGTGAGTATGAGTCCAATTCCCAGAACCCACTTGTGGCTGACAAACACCTGTAAATTCAGTTGAGGAGCTCCAATACCTCTGGCCTCTGTGGGTACCACATGCACATGGTGCACAGACATACCTGGAGGCAAAACACCATACACATTGTACTGGCTGGTTTTGTGTGTCAACTTGACACAAGCTAGAGTTACCACAGAGAAAAGAGCCTCCCTTGAGGAAGTGCCTCCATGAAATACAGCTGTAAGGCATTTTCTCACTTAGTGATCAAGAGTGGAAGAGCACATTGTGAGTGGTGCCATCCCTGGACTTGTAGTCCTGGGTTCAGTAAGAAAGCAAGCTGAGCAAGCCAGGGGAAGCAAGCCAGTAAGGAACATCCCTCCATGGCCTCTGCATCAGCTCCTGCTTCCCGACCTGCTAGAGTTCCAGTCCTGACTTCCTTTGGTGATGAACGGCAACGTGGAAGTGTAAGCTGAATAAACCTTTTCCTCCCCAACTTGCTTCTTGGTCATGTTTTGTGCAGGAATAGAAACCCTGACTAAGACACGCATTAAACAATAACTAAATTTCTAAAAATTAAACTAACCAGGCATAGTGTACATGCCTTTAAGCCCAGGCCATAAAAGATAGAGGCAGGTGATCTGTGAGCTGAAGGTCAGCCTGGTCTACAGAGTGAGTTCCAGGACACCCAGGGCTACACAGAGAAACCCTGTCTTGAAAAACCAAAAACCGGGGGCTGGTAAGATGGCTCAGCGGGTAAGAGCGTCGTCTGTTCTTCCAAAAGTCATGAGTTCAAATCCCAGCAACCACATGGTGGCTCACAACCACCCATAATGAAATCTGATGCTCTCTTCTGGTGCATCTGAAGACAGCTACAGTGTACTCATTTATAATAATAAATAAATCTTAAAAAAAAAGAAAAACCAAAAACCAAAAAAAACAAAAACAACAACAAACCAGAAAATAGTAAATCAATGACCATACAATTTTCCAGTAAAAATAATAAAAAGCAATCCAACATACCAAGCTATACATAGAAATTTGACTAAGGATTTAACTCTGTGGTCGAATACTTCCCTTCCAGAGCCAGGTCCTTGGTGTCATCCTCAGTAACAGACATACATAGATATCAAGATACTGATTTTCAACCAGAGTTCCCTGGTTGAAACTCAGCAGCTTAACAGCTTCCATTAACTCTGATAGTAACAACCTTATCAACTACATCTACTTCAGAAACTGTTACTACCTACCTACCTACCTACCTACCTACCTACACACACACATGTATTTACACACACGTATAATAGCTCTTATATATATTATCTCTTAACTCTTCATATAAACTTTACTTGGATAATATTAATATCTCCATTTTAAAGGATAAACTTCTGACTTGGTGAGTCTGCCTGCAATCTTGGCACTTGGAAGGTGGAGGCAGAAGTTTTAGGAATTCAGGACCATCCTTAGCTACAGTGTGATTGAGGACTGCCTAGCCTCTGTGAGTTCATGTCTTCAAACACCAGAAATAATTCCTCTGAACCCCATACTCTCCACACTAGGGAATTCTTTCTCACTTCTTTAAAAACTTTACATGTGTTATGCTAAAGAACAAATAAATACTAAAAAAATAAAAATAAACAAACAGGCCGGGCAGTGGTGGTGCATGCCTTTAATCCCAGCGCTTGGGAGGCAGAGGTTGGTGGATTTCTGAGTTCGAAGCCAGCCTGGTCTACAGAGTGAGTTCCAGGACAGCCAGGGCTACACAGAGAAATCCTGTCTCGAAAAATCAAAAAATAAAAATAAAAAATAGAAAATAAAAATAAACAAATGGACCTGTCTGGGCATGCAATTCTGTCAGCAGTAACACACTTGTCTGGCATAGGCAGCCCTGCTGACTTCAATCCAAGACTGTCTACAAAAAAGAAGATAAAGAGCCTAACATTTACACATATTAGCAAACAAAATTTGATTCTACTGATATCTGGTTTCCACTGTGGTCTTATGTTTTCACAGCCCTCTCCATTTGCCACTTACAGAACTGGAGACGGTGGTGCATGCCTGAGGTCTTACCTAACTTGGGAGGCAGAGAGAGGCGGACTGCCAAGAGTTCGAGGTCAGTCTGGTCTACATAGTGAATCCCAGACAGGAGCTCTTGAATAAAACGCCACTCCTTTCTCTCTCTCCCCCCCCCCCCTCTCTCTCTTTCTCTCTCCCTTCCTTCCTTCCTCCCTCCCTCAGCTCCCCCCATCCTCTCCCGGACAACAGAGAGAATCTTAGGCCCAAGAAAGGGTCTATTAGACACGAGACATAAGCAGGTTTTGAACTGGTGAGTTGGGTCAGAGGGCAAAGAGACTTGTCTCCAAGCCCAGCAGTGTGAGTTCAATCCTTGGAGTGTCACCTGATAGAAAGAAGTGACTCAGGGTGTCCTTTTTTACTGCCTCCACAAAAGGCAGTCTGACACATATACACAAGGGAATACACATAAGCAAATGTAGTTGCTAAAAAAAGAAAAAGCGCTAGGCAGTGGTGGTGCACGCCTTTAGTCCCAGCACTTTGGAGGCAGAGGCAGGAGGATTTCTGAGTTCAAGGCCAGCCTGGCCTACAGAGTGATTTCCAGAACACCCAGGGCTACACAGAGAAACTCTGTCTCAAAAAAGCATTTGTCTCAGAAATGAGCTAAGCGATGATTTATAAGCAATAGCTCCATAGGCTGCCAGGCCCACTGTAGTCCCCCAGTGTAACCCCACCTAGCTGATTCTGCATTCTCTCCATCTAAAAGCATAAAATACATAAGGCAACATTTACAAGTCCATATTAAATGTACTGTACAGAGCTCAGGTGGTCTCTGGTCTTCTCTGAAATCTTATTTTCCTAACCTCTCATTCATCTATTAAAAAGACAAAACTGTACTACTTCTGAAATAGTATGCCCTCTAACTTTCTTCTTTATGCTGTATTTTCTATTTAAAATTTTACTGGGTCTGGAAATATGGTTCAGCAATTGTGGACACATGTTGCTCTTACAAAGGACATGAGTTCAATTCCCAGCATCCAGAGGGCAGCTCAGGACCATCTATAAACCTAGTTCCAGGGGATCCAACAGGCATGCATGTGGTGCACATTCATGTATACAGGCAAAACATTCATACACATAAAGAAAGAGTCTAGCTATGTGGCCTGGGAACAGTCATTTGAACTTGAAATGATTCTCCTGTCTTAACTTCCTAGTGTAGAACATCACACCAATTGTTGGACCTGGGTCAGGTGAAGTTGTCAGATAATAGAAAATGCTGGTTAATGAGAATACTTGAGCCTCTTATTTTTCCAAGTATTCTATTTGTCTAAAATTGTTTCGAATTTTTTAGAAATATTAGTAGCCTATAATACTTTCTTTCAAACAAAATTTACAAATATGATAAGTTGAGCAGTTCCTTCCTTGAAATGCAACTTATATAAATGCAAAAATAATAGTGTATATAAGCTGCTAGTCCATTCAGAGATTCAAGTCTTATCAAGCACTCCCCACCACGACATACCCAGATTTAAAAAACAAAAAACAAAAAAAGCTTACATTAGAACAAAGACTTTAGTGAGTTAATAGATACTTATTAAATAGTTAGTGTATTCTAGACTGCCAAAGGATGGTGGAGATGTAGCTAAGCTTAAGCTTATAGCAGATTAGAGAAATAAAAAAATGAGAAGCTGTCAACCTGTTTTTATGAAAATTTCTGACATGTTAATGAGGCTATTATTTAATGACTAAACAATGGTTATCACTAAATGTTGAAGTCTATAAAAGAAAATCCTTTGATTAATTGAAACCTTCAAATTGGACATTAACACCTGCACATTTTAGAATTTTAAGCATAAGACACAACACATTTAATGTCTTGTAGTCACTGGTATCTAATGCTTCAAAAAGTACTACTTTCTCAGAGACTGCTTCTCTAAGCTAGAAACTGGTTCTTTAATCTTCTATATAAAACAAAAGGAGACAAAGACAGTAACAACCAGAAGTCCACGTGGACTAGTTCTTAGTCCAGAATCATCTTGAGCATGAATGAAACTTAGTTCGTAAGAGTGCCTGCCTGGCCACTGGTCATACAACCATGTGTGGCGGCACTCAGGATGCTGAGTTGGAGGCCAGCCTTAACTACACACAACCATGGAAGGGGAGAGGATAAAAAGAATGAGCAGTCTCCAAAAAAAAAAAAAAAAAAAAGACCAGCTTTTTACAGAAATATCTAAGATAACTAATTGAGAGTTCAAATTATTACAACTTTGCAACCATCTGTTTGCACACAGCTGTAACCGAGCCACTCCAGAGGCTGAGAACCGAGGAGCTTGAGCTTGAGGCTAGGTAAGGATACACAATGAACTCTAGGCTAGCCTGGGCTGCAAAGCAAGACCAGGTCTCAAAATAAAAAATAAACAAAGCTTAAAACAATTTAAGAAAACTTGTCTCCCCTGTAAAATCTTCAGCAGAAAGAATTCATAGTAAGCAATGTTCCAAGAGAGCAGAACACAACCACAGCAACAAAGTGTGTGTAGCAGAGCACTCAGTAACCTACTTCACAAGTGGAAGCAGGAGGGAGTTCAAGGTTACTGACCATCCTATAGTTCCAGACCAGGTTATGCTAGAAGAAGCCATGTTTCAAAACACCAAAGAAAACTTAAGAACCTTAGGTGGGTACTGTGGAACTCTCCTCTTATCTAAGGACTTGATGGGAAGAGGCAAGCAGTTCTCTGAGTCTGAAGCCAGCCTGGTCTTTATAGTGAATTCCAGGACAGCCAGGGCTATGCAGAGACACACTGTCTCAAAAAAAAAAAAAACAAAAAACAAAAAACACAAAAAGCAAAAAACAAAAACACAGAAATTTCAGCAGTGGTAACTGTCCTAAGACTCACTGTTCTAATATCCCAATACGTCTGTTCCAATTAAAAGTTAAATATAAAGGAGTGGCATCAAATGTATCTAATGCTGTTCATTTTCTTTTTGAGGTAAGGTCTTAGGTAGCTCAGATCCTTGAGTGTCTATCTGGTCTCCACCTCCCCTGTGCTGGGATTATAGACAGGCCTGCCTAGCAGTGTTAGCATCCAACTTGGGTCTTCATGCACACTAAGCAAACAGGCTACCAACTACATCTCCAGCCTGGATGTTCCAAAACACAAGAATTATACTAATTTCTTCAGTCTAACATATATTACTAAGATTTAAATCTACGTAGATCACTCTGAACAGGTTACTTAATGAGAATGAATTCAGGCCTGAGGGTGGTGGCCTTTAATCCCAGAACTAGGCAGACTAGAGCAGGTAGCCCCTTGAGAGTTCCATGCCAGCAGTGAATGAGATCTTGCCCAGAAAGAAAGAAAGAAAGGAAGGAAGGAAGGAAGGAAGGAAGGAAGGAAGGAAGGAAGGAAGGAAGGAAGGAAAAAAAGGAGCTAGGCAGTGGTGGCACATGCCTTTAATCCCAGCACTTGGAAGGCAGTGGCAAGCAGATCTCTGAGTTCAAGGCCAGCCTGGCCAACAGAGTGAGTTCCAGGTAAGCCAGGGCTATACAGAGAAACCTTGTCTCAAAAAACAACAACAAAAAGAAAGAAAAGAAAAGACAAATAAAAACCAGCCACACACCTCAAGCAACAATCTCTTGTAATTGCTTCATTAGTCAGGCCTAGGTTACGTGTACCACTAAATTAATTCTCAACTTCCAACACTCCAAATTCCTGCTCTTATCTTCTTTGCTTTTGTGCAGTACTTAGGGATAGGGAATAGAACACTGGACCTCATGCCACTTTAGTAGTAAGATATATATTCCTGCCCCTTCTTACTATCTGTTTATTTACTTAGGATTTTTGTTTGTTTTGTTGAGTTTTGGTTTTGGTTTTTCAAGACAGGGTTTCTCTGCATAGCCCTGGCTGTCCTGGAACTCACTCTGTAGACCAGGCTGGCCTTGAACTCAGAAATCCACCTGCCTCTGTGCTCAAGTGCTGGGATTAAAGGCGTGTGCCACCACTGCCCAGCTTTTTTTATTTTAAAACAAGGTATGCTAAATTGCAACTGACCTGGAACTTATTCTGTACCCTGGGCAGGTCCTGGATTTGCCCTTCTACTTAAGTCTCTGAAGTACTTAGAATGAATCAGAGGTCTGAGCTACCAGGCCTGGCCATCTCCCTCAATTTTACATTACCAGTAAACTCTTTATAGTACTATACTAAGCTCCAGCCAGGGCTTGATCCTGTGATGAACTTACTGCAATAGATAGTACACATAAAAGAAGATGTCTTTTTAATTACTACCAAATATTTCCTGGCATACATGAAGAAATGGCAGGCAAGGAGTAAAAGTAAAAGTTTCTTGAAAAAAAAAAAAAAAAGTTCTTCAAAGAGCATGCATCTGAGCCCACAACATGCACACACCAATAATCCCTATACTTTCAGGAAAGGGCCAATACAGAAAATACCCAAGAGTAAAGGCCAGCCTGAGCTACCCAGCACATGTGACAGGCCCGGGCTAGCTAAGCACACGCTGGAAGAGGGCAAAGATCAGATCAGAAACGTTGTTGTTCCATTCCCCTTCTCGCCCTTTAGGTTTCCTTACCCGTTTGTAACTTTTAAAATACTAAGAGTGTCCAAGGAAAGCGGGCTACCATTTCTACATACCTAGTTAAAAACATCTTTAGAAATCGCCCACTAATTAACAAGACTGATAAAACTCCCCGCGTTTCATGAAGGCACCGATTTGTCTAATTTTTTACTATCCCAGAGCTGGTGCTTGAAAAACACTTCAAACTGAGGAGCAAACTGAATGACTCCACCACCTTGGCATTTAATCTAATATTTGAACTGAGGCAATTCAAGACACCTAATCCAACTCAATCCTACATAAACTTACCTCAGCCCTGTATACAGTACCACCACCCTCCCGATGAACCCTAAAACTCAAGTGATGCCCACTCCAACAATTTCACTCTTCCAAACATGTTCAACAAGTACCTTAACACATCTGGAAACCTTGTTACTGGTCCTTTACGGTCCCAAGGCCACAAGTCTGACTTGAGCAGCAGGCGATGTGTTGATATCAACAGAATGTAAATCAAGCCATTATTTGATATCAAAAGAATATAAATAAAACAATTACTATCTGCTTTCAAATTCTAAAACTTGAAAAGTTTTAAAAACCAAACTCGGGGGCCCAAGCCTCTCTCCCAGGGTTTTCCCTTGCTGAGCTGCTTGTGCTGAGCTGCTTCCAGTGAGCTGGACTCCCTACCTGGAGCTTTTCATTTGCATTTCTTCCAGAGTTCTTCAGAGACCCGTTCTTTCTGGCCTCTTCAAATAAGTCAAAGGACACCTGAGAGAGACCTTTTTAAACCACACTCTGCGAAACAATTTTTCCCAATCATTACAATCCCTTATTTCCAGGTGGACAGTGGTGGCGCACGCCTTTGATCCCAGCACTTGGGAGGCAGAGGCAGGCGGATTTCTGAGTTCCAGGACAGCCAGGGTGAGAGAAGCAAGGTCTTGAAAACAAAAACCAAAAAAAGAAAGAAAGAAAGGAGAGAGGGAGGGAGGGAGAGAGGGAGGGAGGGAAGGAGGGAGGGAGGAAGGAAGGAAGGAAGGAAGGAAGGAAGGAAAAGAAAGGAAAAGAAAGGAAAAGAAAGGAAAAGAAAGCAGAGATTTCACATTCGATGCTCAGTTGTGCATGATGGAAAACTAAAAGACCCTGACAAACGATATATTGATAAAATACAGAAAATTAAAGAAAGCAGGGCGTGATGGCACCCATCACCTACTAAGCACCTACTAAGGTAGGACTTCCAAGAATGTGAGGTACAAAGTGAGTACCAGACCAATTAGGATTATACAGCAAAACAGTTAAAGAGTTGGGTGTGGTGCCACATACTTTTAATCCTGGTACTCGGGAGGCAGAGGCAGACAGATGCCTTGGAGTTTGAGGCTACCCTGGTGTGCACAGTGAACCCCATACAGCCAGGGCTCCATAATAAAGAACCTGTCTCAAAAAAACAAAACAAGCAAGCAACCCCCTCCCCCCAAAAAAACCAAACACCAAGCCTTCCCACAATTCACAAACAGCATGGGAGAGGTAATAACTCTAAAAACTGTACACTACTGTTAATTCATTTGCAACTCTTTGAAAAGGGACTTCCAAATACTGTATGTGGGCAAAGAGAGTCAAAGTTACCCTAGTTAGATCACTTTTGTGTCTTGGAATGACACGTGAGATAAGAGAAATAAAGTGATCTCCCATATTGTGTTATGAATGTGGGTTTGAGGTAAGTTCTAGGGCAAAAATATTTATTGAAAAGTCAATAAGCACTACAAACACACACACACACACACACACACACACACACACACACACATTTTTGCAGAGAGTGATGAAGTTGAACCCAAGGTTTCTTGCATGTTAGTCCAAGTGTTGTAGCAACAAGCTACATCTGTAACTCAGTAGTTTATGTCTTATCTTCAACTTGAAACTTAGAGGCTACTGCCATCCTCCAATAATAGTAACCACGGAGGACCGGGATAACTTCTAATAACAATGCAAATTCAAAAAATGTTCTACTTGCACGCACGTAATGGTAGGGAAGGGTTTAGACTCTAGTACGTAAACAAGTGCTGGAGAGAATCTGAGGCTCTGATTTCACCAGCCCATAAGTGTTGAGGCAAGAGGTGTAGCATGCACGTAGAATACTCCTCCCCAAAGCTATCAATCTTCACTGTCTGCGGAAACAAAAGTGAAAATACTCGTGGCTAGGATGTATGAGATTGATGCTACCCCCTTCTACAGAGACTCTGGTCTCCGTGTGCGCACGTAAATGTAAGCAGGAGAGCACACTCTCACCTTCCCTCCTTAGGAGGAAAATGAGGCCGAGGGAGGGGCGGCCGGCAGTGGATCCGGGAGGCCCAGGATCTGGTCCAGGGGTTGCCTGGCTTAAGGGTCAGCAGTTTGAGGAGCCGAGGTCACTCGCAGGACACCATCTTGCCGGGCCTCCAGCTCTCAGCCCGCTCCCCTCCGCCAGGTCGCCCCATCCCCGCCACCCATTCGCCGGGAAGGGAAGTTTCCCTGCACCCGCAGCCCGGCTCCCCAGCTTTCAACGGGGTTACCTTCTGCAGAAGCAGGGCGAGGGTAGGGGCCCGGGGAGGGAGGCAACCCGCAGGCGTGAAGGACGAAGCCCCCGGCTCGGAGGGTGGGCGGCGGCGGCTGTCAGCTCGCGTTCCCCGGCTCACAGCGCTGCCATTACTGTGCGCCGAGGCCGCCTCCCCGGCCGGCCACCGCCACCGCCCCAGGGCCACGGGGGTGCCCGGAGCAAGGCGCCGCCACTCACCTGCTCCCGAGGGAGCCTTGCAGACAAGGCCGCTGCGGCGAGGCGCGACGAGGTCAGGGGAGGAGGACCCGCAGGTGGCTGGCTCGGGGAGGCAGTCGTCCTCCGGGGCTCCGGGCTTTGCCCGACACACGCCCTCCGCTCCGCTCTCTCAGCCTCTTGCACTCACACACCCGCAGGATGCAATGGTCCAGTCCAGGTTACGGCAAGCGCAGGGAGCCATCCTTCGAGAATCGCGAAGCCCTGGCAATCAATCGACAAAGTAATTGATTGTCCAGTACACTTGTCAATGAGGCAATCGCAGTTCCCTGAGCTCAAAGGGGCGCAGTGCCCAAATTTGGAAAGTATTGTTATCCAAATCACACTGCAAGGGGTGTCTCTCTGTTTTATTTGTATGTGGTTTTGTGTTTTTGAGACTAGCTAGGCGACTCTTGAGGGCCTGGCTTTTACAGCCCAGGCTATCATTGAACTAGCAATCCTCCTGCCTCAGCCTCCCCAGTAAGCCACTATACCTGCCTCTTATTTTTACATTCAGACAAATTCAAAGACCTAAATATCTCTTGATATTTAAACTGCCCCTTTGAAAGGACGGTGTTGACTAAAGCAGGTGATAGTTATAGATCACTGCTTCATACAGAAACACAAAAGAAAAGCAAGTTGACTTGAAACCCTATCTTCGAACTGAGTATGTTGCTTTCACCTTATAATCACAGTATTCATGAAGCCCAGACATTAGGATCGGAAGTCCAGGCCCTCCTCCTCTATGGTGAGACCCTATCTCAAAACAAAATCCTGTTTCCAGCAGGACAGTGGTGGCGCACACCTTTAATCCTAGCATTTAGGAGGCAGAGGCAGTTGGATTTTTGAGTTCGAGGCCAACCTGGTCTACAGCGTGAGTTCCAGGACAGCCGGGGCTACAACAGAGAAACCTTGTCTGGAAAAACAAAACAAAAACTGGGCTGGTAAGAAGAGCACTGACTGCTCTTCAGAAGGTCCTGAGTTCAAATCCCAGCAACCATGTAATGAGATCACAACCACCTGTAATGAGATCTGACGCCCTCTTCTGGTGTGTCTGAAAACAGCTACAGTGTACTTATTTATAATAATAAATAAATCTTTGGGCCAGAGCAAGCAGGGACTGAGCACGCCGGGCCAACCAGAGCAAACAGAGGTCCTAAAAATTCAATTACTAACAACCACATGAAGGCTCACAACCATCTGTATAGCTACAGTGTACTCACATGCATAAAATAAATAAATTTTAAAAAAAGAAAAAACAAAACGAAACCATATTTCCAGACATGATGAAATCTACCAATCTCTCTTCTCTTGGCACTTGAATTTGCAGGGTTTTTTCTTTTCTTTTTCCTTAGATAAGGTCTGACATAGGCTGGCCTCAAGCTCCCAGTGTAGATGAACCTGCCTTTAATTCACGATCCTCTCCCACCTATCTCACATGAGGGGATTATAATAACTGTGGTAACACTCTGCTGGTTCCCCTGTCAACCAGGGATTGTAAGTGTGGGTCTCAACCCCTGGGAATTTCTAAAGCCATTTTCAGTGATCTCTAGGTTAAAAAAAAAATCATTTTCATAGCAAGATGTGATGTTGCACCAGTAAAATCCCAGTATTTCAGAAGCTTAGACAAGCTTCAGGCCAGCCTAAGCTACGTAGCCAGAACGGTTAAAACCAAAACCAAACAAAACATTTCAATAATGTTACAAATGGAAAAGCCGGGCGGTGGTGGAGCCGGCCTTTAATCCCAGCACTTGGGAGGCAGAGGCAGGTGGATTTCTGAGTTCGAGGCCAGCCTGGTCTACAGAGTGGGTGCCAGGACAGCCAGGGCTACACAGAGAAACCCTGTCTCGAAAAACAAAAACAAAATAATGTTACAAATGTTAAATAATGTTGCATTATTTAACAAATGACCAACCTCATAAAGGATCCCAGTGGGGCCTAGGAAATGTTCCAGTTGGTAAAGGCAATTGCTCTAAACCTGGTGACTCGCAGTTGATCACTGGACCCCACATGATACACAAGAATGGATTCCCAAAGTTATTCTCTGACCTCCATACACATATTGTCCTAGATCATCACATCATCATCATCATCACCACCACCATCACCACCACCACCATTCTAAAAACTGTAAAGTAATTTTAAAAGAAAAAAATGTTTTTGTTTTTTAAGACACGGTTTCTCTGTCTATGTAGCCCTGGCTGACCTGGAACTCACCCTGCAGACCACGCTGGCCTTATAACTCAGAGATTTGCCTGCCTCGGCCTCAGAGTGCTGGGATTAAAAGCAAGCACTGCCGCTGCCACCCAACAGCATTTAAATTTAAGGGGAACAAAATACCCATGGAAGGAGTTGTAGAGGCTAACTATGGAGCAGAGAAGAGACTAAAGGAAGGACAATTCAGAGACTGCTCCAACTGGGAATCCTACCCATATTCAGTCATCAAATCTAGACACTATTGTGGATGCCAATAAGTGCTGGCTGACAGGGGCCTGATATAGCTGTCTCCTGAGAGGCTCTGACAGTACCCGACTAATACAGAAGTAGAGGCTCACAACCATCCATTGGACTGAGCATAGGGTCCCCAATGAAGGAGCTAGAGAAAGGACCCAAGAAGGGTTTGCAGCCCCTTAGCATGAACAACAAATATGAACTAACTAGTACCCTCAGAGCTCCCAGGAACTAAAACTCCAACCAAAGAGTACACATAGTGGGACTCCATAGCTCCAGCTGCATATGTAGCAGAGGATGGCCAAGTAGGTCATCAGTGGGAGGAGAGGCCCTTGGCCCTGGGAAGGTTCTATGCCCCAGTATAGGGGAATGCCAGGGCCAGTAAGCAGGAGAGGGTGGGTGGTGAGCAGGGGGAGGGGGGAGGGAACAGGGGATTGTTTTAGTTTTTGTTTTTGTTTTTTTTAATTTTTTTTCTTATTTTATTTTATTTTTATTTTTTCTTTTGGAGGAGAACCTGGGAAAGGAGATAATTGTAAATAAAGAAAACATCTAATTAAAAAAAAATGATGTGCTTTATGTAAAAAAAGAGGGACTTAATTACCATATCAGTTCTACAATCAAGAAACCAGTGGGAGGAGCTAAGGGCATGGAGACTAGAAGTGTGCAGGGTCTCCTTCCCTTGACTTATAAAGCCATGGGAATGCATCCATGGGTCTCAACACTAAAGACGTCACCCAATCATACTATCTCTAAAGGCCCTCACCTAGAAAAAAAAGTCCATAATAAGATTAAATTACCCAGGCTGGAGAGGTGGCTCAATGTTGAATGTGTTTACTGTTCTTGCAGAGGGGCCTGGGTTAGTTCCCAGCACCCATGTGGCATCTGACAACTCCAGTTCCTAGGAATCGAATGACATCTTCTAACCTCCATACGCACCAGGCATGCAAGTAGAACACAGACATACATGTGGGCAAAACAATAATGCAACATAAAATAAATCCAAAAACTTTCTACCTTTTAATTAATTCAATATTAATTCAAATACCAGGGTATGAGGGCAAGGCCAAAACAAACAAAAGCTGGCATGATGGAACAGGCCTTTAATCACTGCACTAGGGAAACTGAGGCAGATGCAGACCTCTGTGAGTTCCAGACTAGCCAAGGCTGGAAAGTTAGATCCTCATGGCAGGAAATCAGGCATTCAGGGTTCATCCTTAGCTATAGAATGAGTTCTGAGTTAGTCTTGAGATATTGTGAGAAAGAGAGAGACACCCAGAAAGCAAAGACAGACAGATTTTCATGAGTTAAAATCCAGCCAAAGCTAAACCTTAATTTGTAATAAAAAAAAAAAAAACTAACAAAATCTAAGAATTCACGGAATTCACAGGTATAAGTTCAAAACAGGCCAGCACTTAGAGTTATAATTGTTACCCCAGCATTTGGAGGGTGCTGGTAGGAGGAGAGGATCTTTATTTGCCTCTGTCCCCCAAGTGCTGGGATTCAAGAACTACATTATCATGTCCTTTTTCAGTTTTTAAGGATTTATTTATTCATTTTAAGTATATGAGCACACACTGTAGTTGTGAGCCTTCATCTGGTTGTTGGGAATTGACTTTTAGGACCTCTGCTTGCTCTGCTCAGTCCCATTTGCTCAGTCCCTGCTCACTTCGGCCCAAAGATTTATTTATTATTATAAATAAGTACACTGTAGCTGTCTTCAGACATACCAGAAGACAGATCTCATTATGAGTGGTTGTAAGCCACCATGTGGTTGCTGGGATTTGAACTCAGGACCTTTGAAAGGGCAGTCGGTGCTCTTACCGGCTGAGCCATCTTACCAGCCCCCTTTTTCAGTTTTTAAAAAGATTTGGGTTTGTTTGTTTTTTTTCTGTTTTGTATCCTTTTTTTGAGGTGTTGGGTTTGGGTTTGGTTTTTTTGTTGTTGTTGTTCTGTGTGTGTGTGTGTGTGTGTGTGTGTGTGTGTGTGTGTATGTGGATGTGTAACAGCTCTGGCTGCCCTGGAACTCACTCTTTAGACCAGCTGGTCTTTAATTCACAGGGATTCACCTGCCTCTGCCGCTGCTTGGGCACTGACGTTAAAGGTGCACCACCATGCCGGCTCTGTTTTGTAGTCGTTAAAGATTTATTTTTATTTTATGTGCCAGGTGTTTTGTATACATGCATCTAAGTGTACTGCATTCGTGCCAAGGACCGCAGCCAGCTGTACAGCCCCCCACTCTATTTGCTGTCCTTCAGTATTTCCTTTCTTCCTTTATCTCTGTGCATCACTGGGAGATCCAGGCAGTGTGCATCTAGTTCTAAGAGTAACATTTTAATTCCACTCTATCTCCTTTTACTGGAGATGGAACCTAAGGTCTCACTCATGCCAGGTGTTGGAAAATAATATTCTTGCTTCTATACAAAGAAACACCCAAACAACGTGATAAGACATTGGCAAAGGTATTTCTCTTGTGAAAAGGGCTTGATGCAACCCAAACCAAGCGGCATGCACACAAAGGCAGTGTGTCCACTTAGCTTCTATTCTGACATGGGTGGTAGCTGTGTGCATCCATTAATGGGAGCATTCTCATAATCTAATGTAATTAGCTCATTTATAATTGGAGAACAGGAAATGAAGGAAAAGGGTAAGAGGTCAATTGCTCAGGGTCATCAAGTTCTGGGACTATAGAAAGGCCTTTATGTAAACACAAGTTTTAGCAAGTGGGAGTTCTGCAAGGTTGGGAGATTTTTGAAATATTGGCCCTTGGTAGGCTAGCCACCTTTAATAGAAAAAAAAAACTTTTCCAAAATAAGCTATAACCAAGATTAATTTTTTCCTTGATTTTATTTTGTTCTTTTAAATAAATACAACAAATAAAATTAAAATAAGATATATTTTAATAGTTCAGGAGGTACATATGTGAATCGGTCTTTCTAGAAGGGGAGGGGAATTCTGAAGAGTGATTACCTTGCATGCACAATGTCCCGAGTTCAGTCCTCCGAACCAGAGTGATGATACCGTATTGACAGCACAGAGGAGGAGTCAGCAGGAGCACTAGATGTTCAAGGTCATATGCAGATGCTTAGGGAGTGGAGGCCAGCCAGGCCTCCTGCCTCTATGTGAGACCCTGTCTCTAAACAAATAGAAACTCTTAAAATCCGTTGGTTAAAATTCACTCCTGGTTAAAATGTACATATTGCATTAGTGCAGTCTCTCCTAATCATACTAAGGAGTCACAATGAACGGCATGCAGCGAATAGTATTTGTTCTGTTAAAAAAAAAAAAAA
>JADRCD010197318.1:0-15069 GCA_019843815.1 Montemys delectorum | reverse complement strand
CTGTCGCTAAGTACACTGAACATTGAGTCGATCCACGGCTTTACACTCTGGAAAACGGACATGAAGAGACCCAAAATCAGGTCCTACTAGCTTAGCCTCTACCAACCAAGGTTGCAGCACCAACAACTACATCTAAGTATGTCCTATATGCAAGGCACTCACCACCCCTGTCCTGGGGCCTCTCTGAAAATATAGTTACTTAATCCCCACGATGTAGCAAAAGTAGATACTATTATAAACCTCATGGATGAAAAAAACAGTGTTGATATAGAGAAAGAAGCAGCTTGTTCAAAGGCCGTATAACTGATACAGGATGAAGTCTAGATTTGAACCCCAGAAAGCAACTGTACTCAGTGCTGTTTGCTAGGTTCACAGAGGTGCTGGGTGCCATGACGCCATCCACCAACTCCCCTGTGGGCCCGAGTGCAAAGCTGTCTTCTTTTGGAGCCCCAGGGAAGGCTGCAGGAATTGAAATGCCTTTGCCAGGAATCTCTAAGGAATTTGACAGGCCTTGTATTAGTCAGTTGTCTCTCCTCACAATGGAATCCAGAGAAAAGATTCATTTGGGCCTACATTCAGGAAGTTCCTATCTGGAATCAAGGGGCCTTACTCCCTGAGCCTCTGGTGAAGGTTGGAGGTAGAAAACAAAACAATGAGTCCCAGGAGAGAGGAAAGAGAAACAGGAAGAGAATGGGCTCCCACACTCCTCTTTGAAGGCTCACTCCCAGGGACCTACAAACCTCTCTCATCTCCTGCAGACCATAACAACATCACCCTGGGGACCAAACCTTTACCATGTCCTTTGGGGAACATTTAACCAGATCACAGCAGGAAGGGGAATTGTAATGACTTCTTAATTTTTATTTTATTTTAGTTTTTCCAGACAGGATTTCTCCATGTAGCCCTGGCTGTGCCGGGACTCCCTCTGTAGACCAGGCTGGCCTTGAACTCAGAGATTAACCTGCCTCTGCTTCCTGAGCTCTGGTACTAAAGGTGTGTGCCACCAACGTCTAGCAGTAATGACCTGTTTTCAATGAAATATTATGTCCCATGAGATCCCAAATCCATAATGTCCATATCAGGGGAGCTGAAACCTGGGAATTCTCTCAGTCTGTGCTCAAGAATTTAGGACCCAAGCGATCTGGCCTAGAGCTAAAAGAGAGAAGGAATCAGCTTTGGTGCTTGGCTACCTGGTTTCAATCAGATATTAGAATGAGCTCTTAGGTTGGCTAGGGTGTTCTGTAGCCAGTAGCAATAGTGAGGTAAAAGCTCTTACAACAGTGTTCGGCAAGTTAGTAAGCATCTAATTAAACACACACTTTTGTGGCTGAACTCCCATTGCCTGAAAACACAGGTGGAAGCCAGTGAGATGGCTCAGTGGGTAGACAGGCCTGGCACCAAGGCGATTCCCACAAGTTAGCCTCCAACCTACACACATGATTAGAGTTCACACACACACACACACACACTAAATGTAATAAAATAATATTCAAAAGAAATACCCATGCGTTTCACCATGACACTTTGTGCATTTATGGTCAGTGATCACTGTTTGGACAACTATTCCGGAACAAGACACAAATGACAGTGTTGAGGAGAAGTGCCTAGCTGGATGCTAAGTTCCTATTTGCAGATACAGCAGGGCGTGGTGCCTGGCCCTATGTGGGGACCAACAGACAGTGCAATCGGGAATGTGAGAGTACTTTCCCTAACTTCTTTTACCTGCTGCTAAGGAACTGGATTTTAGGGCCTCTCTCACCACTAACCATACAATGCTAACCTACCAACTGCCTTATACATATTTAGGTCTCATGGTTGCCCCGCTTGAGGACTGATGGGCAGGCAGCTCCTCCTGGAGAGTAGCATTCTGATGTCTAGGCACCTCCCTTCTCTGTCCTCTTCTCTGAGGCTTTCCTTGTCCTGTGTTCATGGGTAAATGAGAAAAAGAAAGAAAGAAAGAGAAAGAAAAAGAAAGAGAGAGAGAGAGAGAGAGAGAGAGAGAGAAAGACTTGCTCCTACTTATAGTGGGAGAGAAAGTTTACTGTAGATAAAAGGGAAACCACCAGAGACGTGTGGGAGAGTCCATTGTGGACATGACCCTGAGCCCTGTGAGGAGGGAAGGGAGAGGAGATAGAAGGGAACCAGATGTAGCAGCCAGGAGGCCCAAAAGAGGTGGGTAACCAAAATGGCTGTATTATATAAGGAAGGGCAGCTGGGGAAGGGGCCCTTCTCCACTGGGCTAGAGAAGTTTGAGGTAGGGGTAGGGCATGCCTGCCAGAAGGACTCTGGAACAGGTAGGGACTGAGGGATGCTGGGAGAACCTGGAGGCCAGGTCTCCTTTAATATGTTAAGTGGGCACCTCAGCCTTTTGACCCAGGTTTGAGATCTAACAATAGAACCTTAAGGGTTATCCTGAAATGGGCCAGATCCTTGTGAAGGGTCAGAGAACTTGTTTGGTTCCAAGACCAGCACATTTATCATAGGCCACCATTTAATACACCACATGGGCCACCATTTAATATACCATGAGGAAAGAACTGCTCTGCCAATGCCAAGTGTTGGGAGATCAGTCCTAAGATTCGTGGTTCTTCACAGACTGAATCACAGTGGCCAGGTTTTCTCATTGCCTTTGTGCCAACCTGTTCTGCTTCAAAATCTCCCACACTCACTTGGACATTACCCAAACTGGAGGGGGGGGCGGTTAGAACTCAGACCCTTAGGTAGGACACAGGGGGATGTCCCTGCATTGCTTCCAGTGATCTAGTTCCTCCTTCCTCTGCTTCCTTGTCTTCCTCTCTCTGTAAAGAGAAGAACCTTGAGGGGGACGGGGTAGGTGTGTGAATTTTCCCATTCTGCTCTATTTCCTCTCTTTGAAGCCTAGGAGCAAGATGTCTGAACTGCCTGAAAGGTAAATGGCAAACAGTCCAAAAAACAGTGTTGAAGTGCAAGAGTCTAGCAAAGATCCAGGCCCCATCGCTGCTTCTTGTCCAGAGGTCTTTCTCCAGTTGAGTCTCAGACAGTCACAGTGGGAAGAACCAGGTGTGGCTGGCCTTCGAATAGCCACTCATGGCAGACGACACCACCGTGCTGGCTGCCGGAGCCCTTAGGGCATAAAGCTTTCATTGATCTTTGGTTTTTAATTAGTTGTACGTCTCTTCCTCTTCTATATCTTTTTTTCCTTTCCTTTCCTTGTTTCTTTTCTCTTCCCCCCCCCCCCACTCATCACAGTCGTGATGGAACCCTGAACCAAATTGAGGGGGAAGCCAAACAGAGAAACGTCTCAGAGCCAGCCAAGCTGGAAGTCCAGTTCTTCACGTGTAAGTATCCACTTCTCTCAGGAAGCCTGAGGGGATGGGAGATGTGCAGATGGAAAGCAGGAGCCCTATGTTCAAACACATCCGAGTCCTTCCGCCAAAGTTCAGTTCCATGTGTAGTTATTTTTGGTGCACCTACTGTGTGCTCTTCCCTGGGCTAGGCACTGGGAAGCACAGAGATGCAATCACAGAGCCAGCTCTGTCCTTGCAGGCTGACAGCCTCTGGGAACGCTTTGGAGGAACCAGGAAAGTTATTAGCATCTTAGCAGACAAGGCTCATAGAAAATCCTGATCTCCTGGGAAACAGAAGCCCCCAAATTACTAGATGTAAGAGAACAATTGGCCAATGCAAATGCTTACAGGCAAGAGACAAAAGTGGAGGCACTTCAGGGGCCTGGCTCTGCTGCTCTCTGACTGAGTTCTGAGGAATGCAGGCAGGTTGCGGAGAAAGCAGTTAGTTTTGTTTGCCCTGTAGATATTTTGGAGAATTCAGCTCAGCCCTGTGAGGTTTTCTCTTGCTAGAGGGTAGACACTGAAGTCACTCACCCACTGCAAGAGAAATCACCATCCTTGCCACCAACATCTCTCTGCTTCTACCCCCAGCTCCCCAACCCCAACCGGTCCCTAGAGTAGGGCAGAGAGGAAGTTCTTATAAACCGAAAAAGGAATGATGTTGTAAGGATAAAGCTGTCCTTCAGCACACATGCAACTGTGAGCAAATACTTCCAGGTGAACAGGCCGGCCTCGTGAAGCTAGATCAGACACGCTCCATGCAGTGTCAAGGGTTCTGTGTATGTTTGTTTCCCTCTTCATTTTTACAAACAAGGAAGTTGGATTGCAGGGAACCTGAGTAAGATGGATAGACAGACGATGAGCTCATTAGAGCCTGACTCTCTGAACCCTCCTTCGAGAATTTCCCCCATGGCATGGATAGGAAAGGCGTGGGGATGCGAGTGAAGGTGATAAGCCTTAGTTTCTATCAGCCCTTCGATTCTGGGGTCTCCATGGCAACTGAGGTTGTACCTTCTCCATGTGAAGTATCATATGCACAGGCTAACTGAAGGAGCCCTGAGACCAGAGGCAGGAGCTGTTTGCTGGGGAAAGTGGAGGATTAAGAGGCTCATTGGGAATACAGGGTGTTCGAGTTTGCTTTCTGTTGCTATGGAGGGTGGGGCTGTTCATCTTATAGGTTATAGTACATCACTGAGAGAAGCCAGGGCAGGCTCTGGAGTCAAAGTCATGCAGGGACACTGATTACTGGCTTGCTCCCTGTAGCTCATTCAGCTTGATGTTTTTGATATAACTCAGGACCACCTGCCTAGGGGTAATACCACCCATGGTGGGCTGAGCTTGGCCCCATTCATCATTAATCAAGAAAATGCCCCACTGGCCAATGTGATACATAGAGGCAGTTCCTCAAATGAGGGTCTCTCCTTACAAGATGACTCTAATTTGTGTCAAGTTATCAAAAAACTAGCCAGCAGAGAGGCTAAGAGGTTGTAGAAGACCTTCTAGGATATTTGGGAGATTATGGGAAAGATGGATGTTCCAAATAGAGAGAATGGCATGGGAGAAGCCTACATAAATGTTTAAAGCATGGGAAGGTACAGGATGGAATTAAGGAGGCCCCCAAATGGAGTTTGCACCATAGCCTTCATGAGCACTGGAGCAATGGTGACACTTTCCAGTAAAGAGAGATGTGCAAGTCTCTCTGTACTAAGAGGAAACACTGGGTAAGTGTATTCTTGACAGACAGTGTGTGGGGAAGACAGAATGTTTATATCTGGGTGGATTTAAGACCCTTGATGCTGCTGAAGAGGTGGGAGACGCAGTTTTCCAAAACTCAAATGCAGAGTGACTAACTTCAACAGACAGTGGACACATGATGGAATCCCCACTCGTGTGCATGTGTCTGTGTCTGTGTGTGTGTGTTTGTCACATGTAAGGACCCCAAGTCTCAAATGGCAACTCAGCACCACCAGGCTTCAGTCTACCCTCTTCTCCGAATCCCTCTCCTTTCATGTTTAAAAAAACGAGACTCAAAGGTAGGAAGAAGCCTGGTGGCTGGTCCTCTAGGCGCAGGTTTTCGCATAATTAGCTGGACCCGAGACACCTAGGCAAACCTCCACCCTCCTTTGTCACGCAGCTTCTCAGGCAGACCTGGCAATAGATATTAACAGGAATCATGAATGTTTTTGAGTGGCAGGGGTGGGCTCTGTGGTATCTAAAGAAGCATTGCCATGGGAACACATGTGCCCATATTTTCATATCTCTGAGGTCTGCACACAGCCTCCCCCACTTGATACATCCTCCTTGATGTCTGGGCTGTGAGTTTCCTTTGCCCTGGACCCTAGCTGTGGAAGTAAGTTCACAGACAGAGTTTGTAGATCCGAACGGAGAGGACAAAGCCTCAATCTTTCCTCTGCAGAACCTCTTTAAATCAGGCCCCTGCAGTCCACAGATGCCTGTCACTGGACCTTTATGGGCCTTTTGTAGGAAAAGCTTAAACCTCTAGGATGGAGAGAAGAGGGCTCAGTGGTTAAGAGCACTGGCTGCTCTTCCTGAG
Source organism: Montemys delectorum (assembly GCA_019843815.1). Classification (NCBI taxonomy): domain Eukaryota; kingdom Metazoa; phylum Chordata; class Mammalia; order Rodentia; family Muridae; genus Montemys; species Montemys delectorum. Next base: position 9,189 of record JADRCD010197318.1, on the reverse strand, counting down.
GTCCTGAGTTCAAATCCCAGCACCCACCTGGTAGGTAGCTCATAACTATCTGTAATGGGATCTGATGCCCTCTTCTGGCAGGCAAGCATATCATAAATAAACAAATAAAAAAACGGGGGTGGGGGAAGAAAGTCAAAAAAGAAAAGGTTACAAACCATAACCACATCTTATCTTTTTTGGAGGGGTGTTGTCTCAAGACAGGGTTTCTCTGTGTAGTTGGCATGGAACTCATTCTGTAGACCAGGCTTGCTTTCAACTCAGAGCGATCTGCCTGCTTCTGCCTCCCAAGTGCTAGGATTAAAGGTGTGAGCCATCACCATCTGGTTTACCACACCTCATTCTTAAAGCGCAGTGTTATTTTTGTTTGTTTGTTTTGTTTTTTTGTTTTGGTTTTTTGAGACGGGGTTTCTCTGTATAGTCCTGACTGTCCTGGAACTCACTCTGTAGACCAGGCTGGCCTCGAACTCAGAAATTCGCCTGCTTCTGCCTCCCAAGTGCTGGGATTAAAAGCGTGTGCCACCACTGTCCAGCAAATGCAGTGGTTTGCCGAGATTGCATAGGAGGAAACACTCAAACCCATCAGCCTCTGTTTCTTCACAGGGCAGGCTGTTGAGGAATGGTGGACTGCAGCCCCTTGCTAAGCAGCACTTCTGTGCACATTGGCACTAGTGCATCCAGCTAACCCAAGGAGGCCATCTGAGTCACCAGCCATCCAGCACACCTTTTCTGAGTTACTGTTAAAGAGGAGGGCATAAAAGTGGCTTTTGGCTATTGATGCACTATAATCACCAGGGAGTTATGTTGTTGTGGTGGGGTTCTGTTTGTTTGTTTGTTTTAATTTAGTTTGGTTTGGTTTGGTTTTTTTCGAGACAAGGTTTCTCTGTGTAGCCCTGGCTGTCCTGATACTCACTCTGTAGATCAGGCTGGCCTCAAACTCAGAAATCTGCCTGCTTCTGCCTCCCAAGTGCTGGGATTAAAGGAATGCGCCACCACTGCCCAGTGAGGCAGACTTGTAATCCCAACATTGAGGAGACTAAGGCAGGAAGAAAGCTAGTTATAGGTCAACCGGAGCTATAGAGTAAGGCTCCATCTCAAGATTAAAAGGTGGCTGGTGACATGACTTTGTGGATAAAGTGGATAAAGGCCCTTCGAGCCTAAGGATCTGGGTTTGAACCCTGGAACCCGCCTAGAGCTGGAGAGAACTAACTCCGCACTATTGTCCTCTGACCTCCACACCTAAGCCATGGCGCGCGCACAAATAAATACTTTTTAAAACGAAGCCAACCACCTGAAGGTTGGGAAAAGAGTGCTTAGTGTCTCTCCCAGCCCCCATGTTTCAGCATCGATTTAGAGACTGGGTCCCCAGAGCCCTGGAGAGGAGGCTTCCCTTGCCCTGGTCCTTCCTCACACGGCTGCTTCTGGTTCCCAGTGGTACCCATCGGATCACCGTATTGGATCCTGGCCACCGATTATGAGAACTATGCCCTTGTGTACTCCTGCACCGACTTCATAGGGATCTTCCACCTGGATTTTGTTTGGATCCTGGGAAGAAATCCTTACCTCCCTCCAGAAACAATAACCTACCTAAAAGATATCCTTACTTCGAATGACATCGACATCAAAGAAATGACAACCACGGATCAAGCGAACTGCCCAGACTCCCTGTAAATGGGGGGTAGGGGGAAGAGGGGGGTGGGGGAAAGACCATTCCAGGTCATTTCTTCGCTTTGCGTTCCCTGGCACTCCTTACAAGCAACTGCTGGAACAAACTAGAGGGAAGTATGGCCATAGAAGCCAAAGGAGGAAGGGGATTCATGGAAAGTTGGCCCAACCCAACCAGACCCCACACTGCTACCCCGCTAGCCCAATAATAAACATTTTGCAGATCAACTGTGTTTTCTGTGGATTCTGACCTAGGTTTATAGTGCAAGAGTCATGATCGGCAGATGGTTGGAAACCCTTCAGTCATAGTTATAAAACAGGAGAAAGCTGATGGCCAAGTCAGATCCTGGTGACTCGGATCCAGGGTTCCACTCCACAGCAGATGCTCTGGAGGGAATTCTGAGGCATTTTTAATTTCTATCTGGAGGCTTCGTTGAAGCTTTAACTTTCTCATCGGGAAGTTTTCGGAACAGGGCTGAAGAATGAGCGTCCTGGGAGGATCTGGGAAACACAGGCAGTCTGAGAAGAAGACAAAGGGATTTTTTTAAAATGATGCGAAAAATTTGTTCTCTTTCACTCAGAATTTACTGAGATCCAATTGCATACTAGTCACTGAAAAAAAATCTAGAATCCCAGACCACCACCCTCTCCCTACCCTCAATCTACCCCATTCCCCTCCACCCAAGCTCAACCCCTCTCAATGATAGAAACAAGACAGAGCAATGTAGAGGGCACCATGGGAAATCAGAGAACATCCCCACCCCTTCAAGACACAGGCTCAAGCTACCCAGTCTGTCTTTAAAGCCTCAGCATTCCCATGCCCCTGCTCCAGTAGCAAGTAAGGAACTATGTGGTATTGTGCTTTCTGACCTTGTGACTTTTAAAACCACACGACCTCAGATTTATTACCCCACAAGTTCACTTAGTTTGTGTGCATAGTATATATTATATCTGGTAGTATATACAGTTTTCATTTGATTAAAGAAAAAATAGCCAGGCGGTAGTGGTGCACGCCTTTAATCCTAGCACTTGGGAGGTAGAGGCAGGCAGATTTCTGAGTTCGAGGCCAGCCTGGTCTACAGAGTGAGTTCCAGGACAGCCAAGGCTACACAGAGAAACCTGTCCCCAAAAAAAAAAAAAAAAAAAAAAAAAAAAGAAAAGAAGAGAAAAAGAAAAAATAAACTCAAAATGTAGCTCCCAGTTTACAATTCAAAAAGTCTGAAAACCACAGGGGAAAAATGTAGTACAAGACAGTTAAGTGTTTCCCACAGCTCTGTCTGTATGCCCTGTGTATGTGACTGCGCTGTCCAGCCCACCAGAGGCCCTTGGCTACTCTTTGAGAATACTGTGATTCCTCAGAGTGCTATTTCCAACCATCTGCTATGTCATGGTAAAAATTAAATTGTGTAGCCAGTGACATGGCTCAGCTGCTAAATGAATGACTAAAAGAAATAAAAAAAGAAAAGAAAAGAACATGACAGCTCCGAGGTGTAGTGGAGGAGAAGGTTTATTATAGACGTGTGGGAGAGCACAGCCAGAGGCAGGGGCATCTAAGAGAGTCCAGAGTGGACATGACACTGAGCTGGACCATTTAGAAGAGGGGGAGGGGAGGGGAGAAAGGAGAGGGGGAAGGAGAATGCTGTACTCAGGAGGGTCAAAGGTACAAAGGGAGCAGGTAACCAAAAGGATTGGATTATTAGGGAAAGGCAGCACAGCTCTCCCTCCTAACCCCCCATGTGGAGAGTTCAGGGTATGGGGCAGGGCATGCCGTCCAGGAAAGCCTGTATCAAGCCAGGACTGAGGGATGCAGGGAGAACCTGGTAGCCAGGTCTGCCTTGATATGTTAAACAGATACCTCTGCCATTTGTCCTGGGTTGAAACTTAACAGTAAAGGCACCTGCCACCAAGGCCAAGGACCCGAGTTTGATGCCCGGGACCCACTCAGTGGAAGGAGAGAACTAACTCCAGTAAGCTGCCATCTGACCTCCACACACCCATTGGGAAATGCACCTGTCTGCATATAAACATGCACACACAAATAAGTAATATGAAAATAAGCTGTGATTTCTTTTGTCTTAGACACTCGCTGATAACATTTACTTGAATAAATTTCTGAGAGATTTGGAGAGAGCAGCACACAGCCACTGAGTGTACAGGGATGAAGCCAGGGAGAAGAGAAGGACACTAGGATGTCCATAGCAAAATACAGACAATGGTACATAATAGGCCCTGCAGAGCCATCACCAGCTCCAACAGTCATTAACATCACCAGGCTCGCTGCATTATCATCTGCAACATGCCCCCCCCCACCCAGGAGTGTTTATAAAGCAAATACCAGATCATTACTTGGCCTATTGCTACCTAAGTAGATATCTCTGGGAGAGATAGGTATGTGTGAAATAAAAATATTGCAAGTTATAGCTTATGTCCTGGAAGCATTCAGAAAATGTAATCTCTACATAGTTTTAAAAATATTTTACATAATCTAGGTGATGGGGAGATGTAAGTTTGTAAATGTTTATTGCGGTTTAATTTGTGGTAGCCCCAGATCTTATATAATTTAGGTGAAATGGAAGGTGTGTGTGGAGAAACGTTCACTGTGGTTTTATTCCTGGCAGCCCCAGATGAAAAGCTAGAGGATGAGATACCAGGTTATAGACTAGCTGCTTGAGGCCATGCCTCGTGCTCATGAAGCCCTGAGACCTTCAAAGTCAGACGGGAGTTGCTGCTCTGTGGGGGGGGGCGGGGAGGAAAGGGGTTGGGGAGGTCATTGGGGACAGAGCATGTGACTCTAACTCTGTAGCCCAGATAAGTGGACACCCAGATACACACCCAGACTCACAGACAGAAATATAGACACACAGAAACACAGACACACACAGACATAGACACACACACTCCCCTACCTTCTTATTCTGAGATAATTCCACTTAATTGAGTAAATGTTCCTTGTAACACACACAGAGACACATACAAAAACACATATTCACATTTACACACACAGAAATATACACATTTACATACACACATAGACACACAGACATACACAGACAGACAAACACACACACATACACACACATAAACACAGACACACACACAGAGCAACACACAAACACACAGAAACACACACACATTTACACACATGTAAACACACAGAGACACACACCCAGACACACAGACATACACTGACACACACACACACACACACACACACACACACACGGTCCTCCACTGTTTTAAATTCTGAGATAATTTGACTTAACTGAGTAAATGTTCCTTGCAACCAAAATAGACTCAAGACAAAAGAGTTCATAATATAATGTTGAGTGGGAAAGAAAGAACATAGCATTTTAACTCTGTTGTATTTATAGCTGCAAGGAATAATGGCATTAACTCAAGTACTAAAAGAGAACAAAGAAAACGAAAGCAATTAACATGCTAGGATGGTAGAATTGTCGGTGGTTCTCTAGGATGGTAGAATTGTCGGTGGTTCTCCTCTTATTTTTGCAGCTGCTTTTTGTAGTGGAAGCTCTAAGATACAGACAAACCCGCAGACGTGTACTTTAACCTGACCCTCTGGGAAGTGTGGTGTCAGCGCCCCAAGTGGGGCTCTCTTTCCAGAGGAGCCTCACACAGGGGGGCCTTCCAGAACTACCCTCGGGTTTCTGAGATAAAAATTCGTCAGTGTGGGATACACCATATTTAATTTTTTTGTTTACTAAAGAAATTATTATTTACTACCACCAAGGACCCCTGTTCAATTCTAGAAGATCTGAAGGAGATATCAAATAACTTAGACAGTTTTTATTTCCATAAGGTGGATAAGAATCATTTTTTTTGTTTTGCTTTATTTTGTTTTTCTAACAAACGTCCCCCCAAAGGAACCATCTTGCCTTGATAATTATGAGTAACTGGAAGTTCTCAAGATTTGTTGAATATGGTCAGTCTTTAGACTAGAAGTTAATATTTTGCTTAGTTGTGTTGTGAAATAGACTCCAGGGTTATATAATATCTTCCCACAGAAGAGGTGGTGTGAGCTCATTAGAAGTGGCAGAAGCCCTCGGGCAAGGGTGATCATGGAGGAGTGGGGGTGGGAAGTGGGGGTCGCTGGTCTTAACTCCTTAGTCCAGCATATTCTGTAAGGATTCTCCCACAGTATTGTGGTTTTGTACAAGAATAATAAGAAAATTATTGTTGCTGACGGAATACCTATACTTTTTTTAGAAAAAAAAATAATCCCAACATATTTATAAAATAACTGCCAGGCATATGCCTGGAAAACCAGTCCTGGGTAGGCTGAAGCAGGTGGATCAAGGCTAGCCTAGGCTACCTAGTGAGACCTTGTCTCAGGAAACCTTATTCTCTGCCTTCTTCCAGCGAGGCAGGGACTTTCCCTGTACCTGAAGCTTGCATTCTTTAGTCAGGCTGGCAGCCTGCAAGCCCCAGCAAGCCTCTTGTCCCAGTCATCTCAGTACTGGGGTTGCTGCATGGGTGTCAGGATCTGAACTCGGGACCTCATGGTCACACAGCAAAGACTCCTAACCACTGAGCAATCGACCCCCTTAAGGTCCCGTTCAGCCAACTCTCCAGCATCTTCAGTGCACCCAGAAACCCCGAGACAGCAATGGTTCATTCTGCTCTGAAATGACTGTCAGTAAAGACAAAGGAGGTCTGAAGATCAGTGCTCCCAGATGCTAGAGTTCAATGATGCCCTGTGGTCAAGAATGGAAACTTTATCCACTAGTCTCTTTCGTAGAATGAAGGGAATCCACGAGGTGGTGATGCAGAATACACCATCAACATTCATCAAGATACGCATCCAGAGGGCATATGAGAAGTATGCCACTGAGAACAGTCTAAGAGACCGGGAAATTTTTCATAAATACCTGGGGCTTGCAGATGTGTGCGTAGATACCAGGCTCAGTGGAGCTAGTTGGGCTAAAGAAATTTAAAAAAAAAAAAAAAAAAAAAAAAAGTCCCATACGGTATTCATGTGTGCTTGTGCAGAGAACACTAGGACAAAGACTTAAGCAAGCACCCTGCATGGGTTACAGTGACCTGTGACCTTTTAAAAGAAGTAACCCACTTGTCTAAGTCAGCGTTCCTTGTCAACTTGGCACAGCTGAGTCATTGGAAAGGAAACTGTCAATTAGGGAACGGCATAGGGATTGGCCTAAGGGAATGTGGGAAGGGGCGAGTGTCTAGATTATTAATGGATGCAGGAGGACTCAGCCCTCCAAGTGCAGCACAGTTCTCTGGGCAGGCAGTCCTAGGCTGTCTAGGGAAACTAGAGACACATGATGCTTGGAGGAACATTGATCCATGGTCTCCGCTTCAGGGCCCTGTTTGAGCTCCTGCCCTACCTTCCTCCATGATGGAACTGTGAGCCAAAGGAAACCTTACTTCCCCTAAGCTGCTCTGGGTTATAGCATCTGCTTCATAGTGTTTGCCAAAGCAAAGATTAAAGCTAGAACACCACTGATTACCAAGTAGCTATTAAAGTACATGTGTGTGTGTGTGTGTGCGCGCGCACATACACAGGGAGCAGGGGGGAAGGAGGGAAGGAGAGAAAGAGAGAGAGAGACAGAGAGAGATCTTTCTACTTTGTTTTTGTTTTCGTTTTTTTGTTTTGTTTTGTTTTGTTTTGTTTTGAGACAGAGTTTCTCTGTGTATCCCTGGCTGTCCTGGAACTCACTCTGTAGACCAGGCTGGCCTCGAACTCAGAAATCCACCTGCCTCTGCCTCCCAAGTACTGGAATTAAAGGCATGTGCCACCACTGCCTGGCTGACTTACACTTTTGTGGTACTGTCTTATGTCTTTTGGATTGGGACAGACAGTTCTGGATAAGATTTGGTCTAAAGCCAGTATAACTACAATCTGACTCTTGCTGTTTTAAAGTTCCTGTGTGTAGATTGGGTTTGTTTCGTTTGTTTGTTTTGTTTTGTTTTGTTTTGTTTGAGACAGGGTCTCTCTAGCTTACTCACTGTGTAACCCAAGCCAGCTTCAAGCTTACAATAATCCTCATTTCCTGTGTCCCAAGTGCTGGGGCTACAGGTGTGTGCCTCCACCCCTAGCTCGTGAGTCTAGTTTTGAAATATATATATTAACAGCTACAGTGTTAAAAGAGTGGCCTCTAAAACTGAACCCTAATGGAAGACCAAAGCACCCCACCTACCAAAAGAAAACACAGAAGGAACTTAAAGACCCAGTGGATTACACGCTAACCTTTAGTAGAATTCCCAGCATTGCCAACTAGTCAATAGAGGAAAATTCCAAACATCTTACATGGACAGCCACCGGCTCCACCTGCTTGCCGTCCAAGCCTTCTGTTTCCCACCCACCCCAGGTCAAAATGACTGCTAGTGTTCTGAGTCAGCTCCATCTCCAGGAGGTGACACACGGGCTCAGGAGCTCCCTGGCCAGCTTGGGCAGAACTGGAAGAAGCAGGTGGTTATTCACTGTCAGGGCATTGTAGCGTGACTAAGTGGGTGTTTCTTCCTTGCCTGCAGCCTGGTCTGAAACAAAGGCCAGTGTACAAACCACCGAGTCAAAGGACTCCCTGCATCCTCTCTCCAGATTGAGGGAGTGGTTGGTCATGCTCGGGACCAACCCATTGGAAGATGCTATGGGAACTTATAAACTGAGGCTGATGTAATGCGTTCTTCTTAGAGGCGTTTTGTCAACAGATGATGATATGTGTTGGAAACATCCTAGATGAGTCACTTTTGCAAATTCCTAATAATTGCTTTGGAGAAGGCCGGAAGCTGAGGTTGTCTGCGTTTTGTTAAGTCTCGGCTTGGATGACAGACACCTCAGGAAGCATCTCCCTAAGAGCCTAGGAAGTTTCCAGGACTTCTTCCTTTTGATTTCCTTCTTACCACTGCTCATAAGCCTTGCTTATCATGTTATTGTTTGTTTATACAAATACTGGAACTCGGCTTCTGAAAGCAGCAACCCCACTTTTCTGAACTCTTGTAATCCCAGTGTCTAGGACCCAGACACTTAGTGATGTTTATTGACTGAATGAGTGAATGGACAAATGGATGAGCAGATGCAGAGGCTTAGGAGATGTCCCACGGCCCAAAACAAAATCAGTGACGGAAGTGGAAGGCAGAACCTAGATATGAAGTGTCTGTATCCACTCGCCTCGACATGATCAGCTGAGAGAGTGTCCCAATGTCTATTTCTGGTATGTTCCCACAACTGGCCACTGGAAAATTACCAGCTCACTCTCACACACACTCACTTTCTAAATGCAGAAACTGGAGCTCAGCCAAATGAAGTGACTTCAGCAGAACCATGCCGCTCGTCACAGTTTACAGCTTGAACTTGGACCCTGGCTTCTACTGAAGAAAGCGTTTTGCCCATGGGATGATATGGATTTTCTTTTACAAAAAGAATATCTTTGTTTTTCCTTTTCCCCACAACCAAAACAGAATATAAGAATAAAATATGATTTGTATTCATGAGACAAGAACCTAAGCCACTAAGAAAGTCAGTTTTGTGTCTGATAAATCAATGCTCCT